>SZWC01013282.1:55853-70853 GCA_023375785.1 Penium margaritaceum | reverse complement strand
GGAATTAGCCCGTTCGAGGAATGAAAGAAAAGGCCTCGCCATCCACCAGAAAAGGTTTCTTATTGTTTATTATCAGAGCATGGTTCCTTGTTTGACGCGTAAGAAATAGTGAAACCAGCCATCGGTCCGATGCAGGTCGGACCGAAGGCCAGAATGGACTAACCTACAATTGTACACGAAACAAGTAACTTTGTCTCCGTCTGACATGAGTAGGAAACACATTCGCATTGCTTTTTCCAAAAAGAAAGGGAAAATAAAAGAGGGAATCTGCGTCGAATATGACTAAGACTAGCAAGCGTTCAAACAACAAACCTAGCAAGGACACATGATATTCTGAAGCAAACCCTTGTTTCCTACATTACATGTAACTATTATTTTTGACGCTACGAAAAGAGATTTCCTATTTGGTGACACAAACTATAACTTTTGCTCTGCTTTGGAGGACAGCAACAAGAAGCATGTTCAATGGTTCAATGACTCCTGCTCCAGACACGAATATGCCCGTTTGGTGAATGGAACATGGAAAACTCTGTCTATCATGAAGTATTTTTCCATGTTCATTCACGAAACAAGTCTTTGCATAAGACAAAAGAACGCAGCCACTAGAGTTTGGCTACAGCATTCAGTTCGATGTAGGTTACCGCCAAACAACATACACTGATGATGCGGAATGAACGAACCCATAACCATAAACGAAACAAGCAACTACGTCTTTGTCTATCTGGAGTGGGAAGCGCAATTGCCATGCATTGTCCAACCACACAAAGACAACAAAAGATGAATTCTGCGTGGACTTTGGCTTAAACATGCAAGTGTTTGAAAGACAAACCTAGTAAGAAAACACGACACCCAAATGCAAACCCCTGTTTTGTACACCGCTTGGATTCTACTCTTTCACGCTTTGAAAGTGCATTCCTATTTCATGAAACAAAACATGATGTTTGCATTCATCCAGATGTCAGGAATAAGGAACGTGTTTCATGGGTTAGTGTATGTTGGGAATATGCCCGTTTGATGAATCAAACAAAACGCCTCGTCGTCCACCATAAGAGGTTTCTCATTTTTAATTATCGGAACAGGGTTCCGTGTTTGACATGACAGAAAGAGTGAAACCAGCCATCGGTCCGACACAAGTCGGGTTGAAAGCCAGAATGGACTAACCCACAATTGTCAACAAAACAGGTAACTTTGTCTCCATCTGACAAGAGTAAGAAACATTGTTGCCATGCTTTGTCCAACGGGAAAGGGAAAACAAAAGAGGACATCTGCGTCTAATACGGTTAAGACTAGCAAGCGTTTGAAGGACAAACATAGCAAGGATTCATTACATTCTCAAGCAAACCCTCGTTTCCTACACTACCTGTAACTGTTATTTTTCATGCTACGAAGAGGGCTTTCCTATTTGGTGACACAAATCAGGATTTTTGCTGTGCTCTCGAGGATAAGAACAAGAAATTTTGTTTAATGACTCCTTGTCGAGACGAGAATATGCCCGTTCGGTGAATGGAACATGGACAATTCTGTCTACCACCAAGTATTCTTCCATGTACATTCACCAAACATGTTTCTGCGCTTGATGAAAGAACACAGCCACTAGAGTCCGACTACAGCATTCAGTCCGACTCAGGTCATCGCCAAACAATAGACACTAATAGTTCAGAATGAACAAACCCACAACCATAAACAAAAGAGGTAGCTACGTCTCCCTCCTTCTGGAGTAGGAAACACAATCGCCATGCATTGTCCAATGACATAAAGACAACAAAAAATGAATTTTGCATCGACTTTGACTTAGACATGCAAGCGTTTGAAAGACAAACCTAGTACAAAAATACGACACCAAAATGCAAACCCTTATTTCCTACACCGCTTGGATTCCACTCTTTCACGCTACAAAAGTGCATTCCTACGTGATGGCAGAAAACATGACTTTTGCATTCATCTGGATGACAGGAACAAGGTACGTGTTTTATGGTTTGGTGTCCGTCATGTATATGCCCGCTTGATGAATCAAGCAAAAGGCCTTGCCATTGACCAGAAGTGTTTTTACATTTAATTGTCCTATTACGACAGCCGGGTCTATATTCTCCTTTCTAGGATAAGAAAGTTTGAAACAATTTCTGTCAGTCCAAAAAGTTCAATGCTCATCTATAACAGCATTTTCCTTCTATATTAACAGAATGGGCATCTTCCGTTCTTCGGAACCTGATACTTCGTCTGCATAACCATATCATGTCATTCTTGTCTCATGGAACAAGCAACTCTTTGGTTGACAGAAATGAGAAACAATGTCTGTTTCATTTCACAAAACAGTGAACAATGTTTCCAATGATGGAAACCATCCTGTTCCGTCAGCTAGTCTGGCAATCTCGTTTCTAATGCACGAAACAAGGAAACCATCTATCAACCAAACGCGTTTTTTTGTACTGACATGATAGCGTTTGCCTGCTTCCTTAACAGAACGTGCCTCATTCATTTTCCAGAACCTATTTTCCTACTACATAAACAACATTTCTCATTCATGTTGTGTGGGCAAGCAACTGTTTCGTGTATGATCTATCGTGGTTTCTAATTTCCATTGTCAACTATGAGGTTTCATTGCTACAAGGTGCGTGTCGTCCTTTACATCATTTGCTTTGACAAATTCTCAAAGGTTTCAAAACTTGTTTTTTTTCACAGATGGTGACGCTACTTGAGGATGAAACCCTTCGGTTAGAACTTGATGACTCCCTCATGGGAGACGCATAGCGTAGGATGCCTCGTAGGTGATCGTTCCGTGGTATGTTGGAGGAGGAGACGTGTGTTACAGAGGAACTTGACTTCTCGACGTCGAGCGAGAGAGCCGGAGAATCGCCCTTCTCGCCTCGGAACCCAAGATCAGTTTTGCTGCATTCTCGCGCACGCCGTAGACAAGAGTTGAGGGAGCCGGAAGTAATCTTCCTCTCTTCCTCGGATGAAACAAGTGCGCTGGCTGTGACGTTGGTCCCTTCCCCCGTTGCTGGCATGGCAACATGAGAAGCCGGCACATCGTAGGAGGTGGTTCCGCTGTTTCACCCACACACCTTGATGGGCACCTCAGAAGGTACGATCTGAAAATGTGTTTCATTTGTACGCATGACCTAAGACCACACGTGGAATTTTTTAATCTACAGACCTGATAGCTTTGCCTAAGGTTGAATGGCTTGCAAAGATGGGCGCATGCGGCATGGTGATTGGACGGAAGCCATGGAGGCAACTACACAAAGTTCTAGAGTTTTTTTCGATGAAGTTCCACTCTGAAGAGTTTCAGACGTTGCACACATTTGAGCAAGCGTGCCCCTCGACGTTGTGGCTTGTCCTTCAAACACATGTTGCACAGAAGATTGTGTGTGAAAAGGCAGAGGATGAGGGTGATCGGAAAGATGCTGTGACACTTGACGTCGAGGCATTTTTCCAGCGACCTTGGGTTCTAAGAAATCCTTACCGCCAAGAGGAAGATAACATCAATGATCCCATGATTGAGCACCCTGACCCAGAGAAGAAGTTCAAGAGGCCGTTGTATAAGTACTATCGGTGCGGAAAACTTGAATCTTTAAGATCATAGTGGAATTAGCCGGTAAGACCACTCTTTATGTTAACAATAGTTCAGCAATGTTCAAGAAACCGTTTAGATGTGATGATAAACTCTTTGTGTGTTCTCGGCACAAACTTGATGATCCTGACACTACGGATGCAAAGTCACCTCTTGCGACGAGAAAGAGAAGACATGAGACGGCTGACTCCTCATCATTTGCGCATGCCAAACCTGTTTGCAGTTGTGCTGCCCAGAACGCATGCAACACTGAGGAACTTGCCACCGCAACCGCAACTAGAGTGCGTGTCTATGCAATCGCAACGTAAGAAGTTTCAGGCGTAGCCTCTTGAAATGGTGGCCACATGTCTGTTCAGTCTAGAAGAGGGATAGATAGTTCTGCATCCGACACTGCTACCGCTACTTCTATTGTCGCAGCCGCTACTGCCGCCACCGTTGCTGCCGCTGCCGCCACTGCTGCTGCCCCTACCGATGATTCTGCCACAGCCGGTCTTGGTCAGTTTACCGCACCCGGTGAGTTGGCGTAGCCTGGTCCGTTCTCGTAGTCTGGTCTTACCGTGCAGCCAAGTCTTTTCCCGTAGTTAGCTCAGTTACCACAGCAAGGTCCGTTCCCGTAGTCCGGTTCGTTCCAACAGTATGGTCAATCCTCGAATGCAAGGCAGTTCCCGTAGTCCGGTCACTCCACGCAGTCCGGTCACTTCCCTCAGTCTTGTCACCCCCCGTAGTCTCGTCATTACGCGCAGCCACGTCTGTTCCCTCAGTCAGGTCAGTTCGCCCAATCCGATCAGTTCTCGTAACCAAGTCAGTTCTTGTAGCGAGGTCAGCTACTACTGCCAGGTGAGTTCCCGCAGCCAGCGTAGTTTCAGCCGTCCAGTGAGGTCCCGCCGTCTAGTCAGGTCCCGTCGTCTAGTCAGGTCCTCTTGTCTAGTTAGGTCCCGCCGTCTAGTCAGTACCCTCCGACTAGTCAGGTCCCGACGTCTAGTAAGGTCCCGTCGTCTGATCAGGTCCTGCCGTCCGGTTTGTTCCCACAACCTGGTCAAATCCCGCAGCCCGGTCAGTTCCCTCAGCCAGGTCAGCTCCCGCCGTCTAGTCAGGTTCCCTCGTCTAGTCAGGTCCTACCGTCCGGTCACGTCCTGCAGTCCGATCAAGTCCCGCCGTCCGGTCAGGTCCCGCTGTCCAGACCGGTCCCCAAGCCGTGTCAGGACAAGCAATGCGGTAAGGCCCCGCAGGCCGCAGAGCTATTGCACTTCGGTCTGCTGTTGCAGTCCGGTCAGCTGCTGTAGTTGTCAACTATTGCAGTTTGGCAAGCCTTTGCATTCCGACCAGTTCCCTGACCCCGGTCAGTCCCTGCAAGTGTGTCAACCTACGCATCAGTCACCGACTGTTGGTGAGTTCCCGCCGTTCGCATCTGTCCGTCAGTCACCGCAAGCAGGTCAGGGCACGCAAGCCGTTGAGTCTCCGCACGTCGTTGATCTGATAACTCCATGTATTCAGATCCCCAAAGGCGTTCAAATCCCTCCACCCGCTTAGTCGTCGCAAGTCGCCCACGTCACGCAACTCGTTCAGGCCACGGAAGTTTGTCAGTTAGCAGAGGTTGCACAGTCATCTGAAGGTGGTCAGTCCCCACAAAATAGCCAGCCATTAGAAGCTGGCCAGTCTGCAACTCTTGGGACTACTTGCGGAGGCGTTACAAATCTACAGCCGTTTGGAGAACCAACGCCTCAGGTATGTTTCTCTAGTACCTAGAGGATGTCTGCCTTGTGTACAATGATGTTTTGCAACTGAACCGGACTTGTGTGCTTGGGCAGCAAGTTGGAGTGTCTTTTGATGGCTAGAAGTAGCAGGACCTATTTTCGTACGGGTAACAAGCTAGAATAACTGGTTTCCCTCAACAGTGTTCAAACATTGTTCAGTCTTTGCAGCAGGCAGATCACACTCTCTTGGATGAAATTTTATACTATACTCAGCCAGATACTACCAACTAGCACAAATTGGTAACGTTTGTTTGCTTAAACGTTTCTTTTGCCATTGTATGTGTGACAAATTGATGATGTAGTTGATGGAATTGCTACGTCTTCTTGCAGGAAGTGTTTGACGAGCTAACAAAACCTTTTTGCAAGCTCTAGGGGGAAGTGTGGACAAGGAGTGCCCGACGGAACGCTTGGTGGAATGATGGCAGATGGGTACAAACCTCTTGTTGCAAATTTCCAGAAGAGCCCGCCGCAAACTCCCCTCGAAATGGAAGATCTTCTTCATATGGCTAGAGACTGTCTCAAAGGCTTACACGATGCGAGCAACAATTTTTTCAATGGACTGGAGCGAGTGATCATCAGGGGCAAGCGCATTGTGGACACAGGAGGTACATTGTGTTGTCAGTGAGTGTTGCATCTTACAATGTTTCGCCTAATGTTGGATGTACTGACTGATGTTTTATAAATGTGCTGAGCTGATGCAACAGACACTTCAAGAGTGGCACTTCCACGGTCAACAATGTCAGGTACATTCTGCAAAACTAACGGTAATGCATGGCTGCATTATCGATGTGCCTAAACTGATGTGGTGTTTGCATGTTTTCAGAGCTTTGTCAACGTATTGGCGAACATAAGTCAGACGATGAGGATGACAGTTTCTCTCAATTTGGAGCAAGTTTCATTCGAGCAGGGATCTACATGACTCCGCAACCATCATGGGATTCCCGTAGCCAAGGAAAATGAAAACGAATCACGTCCTCATGGTAAGTAAGTTGTTCAGTGTGAATTTGCTTTGTGGGACATGCAACTGTTCAAAAACCAACCATTGACATGTACATGTGCAGATCAGGAATTGAAGGGGATGAAGGTGTTGAAGGCGACTACCTCTAAACATCTGAAGACTGCTCGAGCTTGGTCAAGACTGTCGAGATAGACTGTATCAGAGCAAAGTCAGCCTCGGCGTACAGGTCGACAAGAAAAGCCATCAACTCTGTGGGACGACTGTGAAACGTGGCAACTTCCATTTTAGAAGAAAAAATAGTACTGCCACGTAGATGTGGCAAATGGACTAGACTGGTTGCTGGTTGTGCATAGCCATAATGATGATCGTATATGGGTTGGTGCTGATGGGTGGGTATAATGCAATACATTGTTACCACAGATTTCCAACAATTTCATGAGAGTCATTGCAGAAACGTTTGAAAGTGTTGAAATTGAGAAGCGCGTATACATTCTACAATGGATTCCATAACGTGTGTTGACACGTACATGGATAACAGAAATCAATTGGTTATGTAACATGAGTACACCTCTACATGTCTGCTGAAACTACATGTTTGCAAAGGATAGCTATTCGCAACCATTCACATTGTTACACGAGAATGTGAATGATCTTATGACAGCAGCCTTGCTCACAACTTGGTCACATATTTGATTAACAGTTGCAGTGGTTCATGTTGATGGCAATCACAATTTTTTGAATTAATGATCTTTAACAGTGGCTCTGGTTTCCATGTTTATGGAAATCACAATCGTTTGAGAGTAAAGTAACAATTATTGTTGACACGACCAGTTACTCTGAAAGACAGTAGTTAGGTAAGCTACTGTCTGCTTTGCTAACTATTGTTCACAAAGCAACTTAAATGTGTCATCAATTGATGACAAGTTGTTAACAATAATTGTTTGACAACAAGTTATTTTCAAATAATTGTTTGACAGCAAGTTACTTTCAATTGATAGCAATTGTTGACACTCTCAAGAGTGTACCACAGAGAACACTCTGGAAGACAGCATAGAAGTAGCAACATTAGCTGAAAAGCTAATGTTGTTTTCTTTTTATGACAGAAAAACAAGAAAGGTGTGTTACTTAACATTGATGGTAATGTTGTGTGACATGTTGATTGGAATCACCATCTTTTGAGAGTAAATTAAAAACTATTGTTGACACGACCAGTTACTCTCAAAGACAAGAGTTAGCAAATCTACTGTCTGCTTCTTTTCACTACTGTTAGCAAAGCAAATTCATGTGTCAACAAGTGATGACAAGTTGTTACCAATTGTTGTCAACAAGAACAATTTTTGACACTCTCAACAGTGTGCCAGAGAGCACACTTTTGTATGCTCTCTGGCGCACTCTAAGGTGCTCTTTTCCTTGAATACAAATTAGCATCATTATCTGGAAAGTAGAATACATGATTTCTTTTGATGACGGAAAGAAGAGGTGTGTGTTACTTAATATTCCCTCTGTGAGTTTTTAAGCATCTCATAGTAGAATGTTTCTTTTGCAAGTTCACTTTCCAAACAATAGCAAGGTTTAGTCAAAGGTACGTAGAAAACATGGCTAATTTTGATTTGAAAGAAGGAAAACATGTCACTCAAAGATAACGGCTAAGGCTAACATTTTCTAAAGAAGTTTCATTTCTCCCTTCCACATGCACACGCTCCTTGTTCTTGCGGAAGTTTCGGTAAGAAAACACAACTCTACACATGTCCATCAAGTTCTGGATGGCGTAAGTAAAACTTGGCGCAGTGAAAAGCCACATGAAACGGTTCACCTGTTCATTTGCTGACGTGTTTACACCTGCACACATTGAGCATTTGCATCAGGTTAGGTTGGACAACAGAACACCATATTGAGGACTATAATGAGAAATGAGGGAATAAGTGTGTTCTCACCCTGGAGGTAGCTGTAAATTTCTGGACTGAACGCCGAAGAGCAAGTGTGCTTTGCTGCGTCTCTGTGCCCGAAGTGGAATCGGTCACAGTGCAGCCTGGTTTTGGACAGCATGCCGGGCTCTCTCCCCAAGACATACGAGTACAACTTACACGCATTGTCGTAGAACACAAATTGTGGCCGGCGATTAGCAAGAAATCGTGTGAGCAGAGTTGTGAATATGTCATAGGGAGATTCACCGTTGAACATAACATGAAACCCATAGATCAGTAGATGAAGGCACACCACATTAAAAATTTCTGTAGTGGCTTTTGTTTGATTGCTCTTGTCATCATCAGCGGCACACTTGACATCATCTCCCCGCTGTATGCTTTGTCCATCTGCTCTCTCGAAGTTGTTGTACAGTGGCCTTCCACAAAGTTGTGGCCAATGCGGGTAACAAGCTATTGGAATCACTATTCCGTCGGCTGGAGTGAAGGTCACCTCTGTCGTCTGCAAAAAATAATGAAGAATGAATTATTGAGTTCACTTGTCTATGAAACATGAGGCATAACTTCTGCGTTTGCAAGAAGTACTCACCAACGCTTCCTCATTGATGTTGAGCAACTTCTCTAGAGTATGGACGAGTGATGGAGACAGGCTCTGTTTTGCAACCAACCATGTAGCTGATGTCATGCATGTTTTGTAATCCATTAACACTCCCCTCATGTAAACATCCAATGCTTTTGCAATGATTGGCATGACATTCATGATGTTCTGCCACCTCAACAACGTCATGTTTGCAGGGTCCGTGAGGAGCGTTCTTAAGTTAGAGGCAGCTGCACCATCCAAAAGGCACCAATCTATGCCCCAAGTTCCCAAAGTATAGCGCAACTCCTTCATGTCTTTGTTCATTATGTAGAACTGCAGAATAGACACGTTCACGTTGAATTAACACATTGCTCATTTCAATACTCAATTGCAATCTTTTTAGATGAAGCTCATAAGATTGGACTGACACTAACTCCTTCTCCATTGACTTTGAAGACTTTGGCCTCCTCAACAAGACCAGGTATTCCACTTGACCTGCACGCGCGAAGCTTTGTTAGCAAGGAATCCATGTCCGATTGCACGAACAGGTCATGCTGGCGGCGGCGAACGGCAAGACAGGCCAGCAAAACCCGTGCATGGCCATTTGCGATGAGACACTTGGCAACACGCCGCCTCGGCACCAAATTTTCGGGCTGTGGTTGAGTGTATAATCTGTGGTCCGATGTGTCCCCATTTTTGTTGATGAGAGCTGTTCCATCACACACAATCCTGGACGGATAGAAACCACATTTTGAATAGGAAGTACCAAGACCCTCCACATGAATCAGTTTCACATAAGCTTGCAAAGCTGTCGCAAGCGTTGATTGACAAGGAAACTCTAGAAGTTTTTTCAGTTTCTCGTAGAACTTGACAGCTCCGTGAGTTGCTGAAACAAAGGACCCATTGCACGTGAATGCCAAGACAAAGAGCATGGTAGAGTGGGTCAATGCTGTTGACGCGGTGAAAATGAAGATTCCATCACTGTTCCCATCAGCAAATAGAGTGCACTTGCAGTGCGCAGTCCGGTAATGTTGCACGGGAACTTGCACAACGCCGACATTGTCATCAACATGAGATAGGCTTAATGCTATGCAACAACAGGGTTGGCTTCCCTTTCATACATACCAGCTTTGAACCATGCTACAGATCATGTAGCTTGATGATTCTGAAGGCCTGCCAAAACACAAAATGTTTTTTAGTCTTCAAATAAAGAGTGGACTGAAGTTTAAAATGAAAATGTAGCATGAGACATCTATTTGTACTAATGAATCAGACAAAGAACATACCCATGTCCACCGATGTCCACAGGCGCAATGCACCATTGTCGGCTTTGGAGCACGGAGGACGAACCTATCTTTGAATGCCTTCTTTGCCGTTTGGATCACTTTTTTAGGAGGGCCATCTCTTGAAGGGTGTAAACTCGCATGAACATTGATCTTCTGAAACGACTTCAACCGAGGCCACTGGCAGAGCGTCCACTTGGCCTATTTGTGTTCTTCCAAGAGACAAGGACCCACAGATGGGTCACATGTCAAACACGTTTCAATCTCCACCACCACTTCGTCAACACGGTGCATGCGGCGGAGTGAGTCATTTTCTGTGGGTGCAAACCAGGTTTTAGCCTCTTGATGGTGCTCTTGAAGAATTTCCAAGTGGGGGGTACACTTCCCAACCCCACCGTCACAGGAGCAACGGAACTTGCCGGAGTCTCGGCCTTCCAACAAACCCCACACAACCACACATGCGCCCCCGCTCTTGGGGGAAGAATCCAGTAACGAAAACGTGGGATACACGTTCAGAGAAACGACCAGAGATACCAGCGGAAAGAGTTCATGGTACATTGCAGTCGGAGGTCGAACAAGATGTTTTTCCACCTACTCTGTGTGAACGCACTTGTGGTGCTTTCCTGCATAGGCACAAGAACAGCCAACTCCCCCGCCCCACTTCCTCCATGTTGTGACAAGAGGAGAAAACTGGCCAAGGGGGTTTAGGACTGGCAGACAGGGAACCCATGCTGCTTTCTTATTGTGATCAAAGTCGAGCAAGACAGCTGCATACCCTCCAATGTAGGCTACTTTTCCCTCAAATTGAGTTAACTGGAGTTCACTTTCAAAGCGTGAGAGGAGACTCTCACAACTCTCTCCTTCAGGTGGATCATAGTTATTCACCGCTCTGTAATGAGGCCACAGATGGAGCCTCTCAAATACATAGTTCGGTGTGGCATCAAATAATCTCACTCTTGGAGCTTGACGAACCTGCAGTCATTCGCGCAACTATTGGATCGAACCAATCTACGTGAATTCAGGAGAATTCTAAAATTGCAATGTTCACTTAGGTGAACACATACCGATGGCTGTGAGTCCAAGTCAGCTCGATGGCGGTAGCGTTCATTTGGCTCATCGAGGCGGTGTTCCACCCCTCCACTTGGATTGCCCATAGCTCCATCGCTCTCGCCATTCGCGTTATCACCTCCATCACCGCAATCTCCTCCATCACCGTCTCCCCCGCCAACACCATCACCACCACCATCATCAGCACCATCTCCACCACCAACACCATCTTCCCCTTGTTCATCCACAATGTTACGAAACGCGTGGAGAAAACCAGCAGGCGTCGCAGGGACACGGGCATTAGGTGCAGTGATTCCAGGGCCAGGTGGATCTGGCGCATCTGGGTAACACTTGTAGGAACGCCCAACATTGGGAGCACAATGAGGGCATATTGATTTTGCTAGGTTTTGAGCCCATGTGTCAAAGGCTTCATCACCAAAAAACAGGCCTTCAAAGTCTTCAACCTTCAGGCAAAGAACAACATACCTGGAAAATAGAAAGCAATGTTTGAGACCAGTTCTAAGTATGTTCACATTTAAACTACAGTTGTTTAGGTTACCTACTATGTGTTACATTTTTAATACACATGACACTCAACTCTGTTCCATTTTTAGCATGAAACCATATACATTCAGATCGGACGTACCTTTTGCAGTACCATCTGATAAGTCCAGCCGCGCTTGCAAACCTGCTAGCTCCATCCTTGGTGCGCCGTGTAGTTGAGTGTCTTTCCCTGCATGTCCTGTTTGGGCATATCCACATACCACCGCTGCCCACAAGTCTGGCAATGACATCGCTGTCATGAGAATTTCTCTTCTTCCGATGAGTTGGGGGAGGAAAGCTAGCTCGATCAGTATCATGCAAACGGACAAGATCTGTTGCAATGGTATTCCTCCTACTTTCTTTGCAAATGTGGCACCTAACGTTTAGATTGCCAGCATTACTGCGCAATAGTGCAATGTCAATAAGCCATTTGACTGCACCGAGTGGCTGAAGGTGATGTCGCGTTCGTCGAGCTAGAGGTGGGTGGCTGTTATAGCTCACCGACACCATGACTGGGTCGTGGACCCCTCCCACCTTGGCGGGATGGTCATACCATCTGGCCAGAAATGTGCAACGACATCAAGTCATACAAATGGACAGTGGATCCAGAGGTCTTTCAACAAAACAGAAGCGGAAGGCATAGAGCATCGGCGACGGTACAAGCAGAGGAACAATTGGGACAAGGCAAAGAGGCAAGCACGTGAGGAGATCATGTTACATGAAACAAGGGACGGACGCTATCAACCCTGAAGATAAACAAAAACAACACAAAGAACGAAACTAGACAAGGAGGACGGGAATTCTAGTACACAAAATGAATCCTAAAGAAACTCACTATTGGGTGAAGGACGTGCACGGAAAAAGGCGGCAACCGCCCGTGGACCACCCACGTAACCAAGAACAGGAGAAGGAGGATGATTGACCCGATAGGCCTAGGAGCACTCTTCAATGACCACCCAGCTTCCACCATGGTTGGATGGGTGACACATGACAAGCCTCTGACAGGGTCTTGGGCCCACAGCAATGGCCATGGATTGACTACGCTCACTGGAGTTGATGCCGCATGTTGCAACACCACTCAGCTACGGATTTTGCGAGTGCGAGCTAACTACATCTGGGCTCAGACCAAAGCCAACACCGAAGGGAAAGGAGCGTACTTATGAGGCACACTGACGTTCTAATCATGAACCGCACATACTAAAGGCTGCACCCGTGTTCACTACATCAGGGCAAACGGAAGAACAAACAGGGAAAACCTGGTTATCAGGTTGGCCATCTTGTCGACAGGGAGGAAAACCCAGCCGCATGTAATGGAAATAATCCTGTATCGTGCTCAAAGGAGGAGATTCCTTTTGCATAAGAAAGGGAAATTCCTATTGCGTCAACGAGACTGAAGAAAATGATAGTTCGATTTGAATCACATATACCTCTTTTGTTGACAAAACGAGATGTGTTCAGGTGCATGTGACGGGACAACTGTTACTCCGTCTATGCAACTCATTAAACGTGTTTCTTATGAAATGAGAATTCGAGTTCCGTTGAAGCGATGGAAAACCCTGTTGTAGACAACGGGAAAGTTTGATTTCTGATGAAAAAGGAGAAAGCCTTGATTCATCTGATGGGAAACCCTCATTCCGTGGATGAATGTGAAACCTCTGTTGCACAAGAGTCGTCTACACCTATATTGTCGTCAAAGAGCAAAAACCCACTTCCACGTCAATGCCTATTTCGATAGCACCAGTTGCATGAAAGAGGGAAATTTGTGTCGGGACTGTTCCTATTTTGCCTATGAGAAGAAAAAACACCCATTTGATATGAAACAGGTTCAAAGAGAAGAAAAACTTAGCTATAGAGAACAGAAAGATGAGAATTCTGTCGACATAGATGAAAACTCTTGTTCCATATGACGGAGAAGTACCTATTTTGTCAATCAATGTAAGAAAACGTGTTGCATTTGACTCATCAATGCCTCTATTGTCGATTAAGTGGATGAATCATGTTCCACACGGTGTGATAAGGCCTATTCCATCGACAAAGGAGGAGAACCAAGTTCACCATGGCGGAACAGTGAATATTCCGACGACGCACATGGAAAAACTTGGTCGTTCCTACTTGCTCTTCAAACATGGACGGAGATGGAATGTGAACCGCAGTGGAGAAAAAAAACCAGAGGGAGATGGGGGGGTGGCAACTTGGGCCATTTCACGGGGACGTTGAACCTAGAATGGAAGTTGAGGACCAGTTTTAGTCACCATCCCTGTAAACTAATAATACAAGTAATGCATTAAATGATACATGTAATACTCTCAATTCCACGGGTGTAGCTGGATGTAGTGTCTGACTACCTGTACGCGCCGAATGTTTGTCTTCTCAATTCTAACGGTCCATTTCTCCAAAATCATTCCTGCACCAGGGGGATGTACGCGACCACGGGGTACGTGACTGCGCTCGCACCTCCTTGCGCGCTCTGTGCACCTCCGGTGCTTCTTCCATCCAGACCGACGTACCTAGCTATAGTGTACGACTGCCTGTACGCGCCGAGTTTTTCTCCTCTCAATTCTTTCGGTCCATTTCTCCAAAATCATTTTGCACCAGGGGGGTGTACACGACCACGAGGTGCGTGGCTGAGCTCGCACCTCCTGGTCCGCTCTGTGCACCTCTGGTGCTTCTTCCATCAAGACCGGCGTACCTGGCTATAGTGTACGACTGCCTGTAAGCGCCAATTTTTTCTCCTCTCAATTATGTCGGTCCATTTCTCTGAAATCATTTCTGCACCGGGAGGGTGTACACGACCATTGGGTGCGTGGCTACGCTCGCACCTCCCGGTGCGCTCTGCGCACCTCCGGTGCTTTTCCCATCCAGACTGGCATGCCTGTCTATAGTGTATGACTGCCTGTAAGCGCCGATTTTTTCTCCTCTCAATTTTGTCAGTTGATTTCTCCAAAATCATTTCTGCATCGGGGGGTGTACGCGACCACGAGTGCGTGGCTGCTCTCGCACCTCCCAACGCGCTCTACACACCTGTGGTGCCTCTCCCATCCAGACCAGCGTACCTGGCTGTAGTGTACGATTGCATGTATGCGTCAAATTTTCTCCCCTCAATTCAATCTGTCTATTTCTCTGAAATCATTTTTGCACTGGGGGTGTGTTTTCGGCCACAAGGTGCGTGGCTACGTTTGCACCTCCCGGCATGCTCTGCGTACCTCCAGTGTTTCTTCCATCCAGACCGGCTTACCTGGTTGTAGTGTACGACGGCCTATTTGCGCGAAATACTTCTCCTCTCAATTTTGTCGGTCCGTTTCTCCGTAATCATTTCAACACCGGGGGGGGGGGGGGGGGGGG
>SZWC01013282.1:35448-55747 GCA_023375785.1 Penium margaritaceum | reverse complement strand
GGGGGGGGGGGGGGGGGGGGGGGTGTATGCGACCACAGGGTGCATGGCTGCGCTCGCACCTCCTGGCGCGCTCTACGTACCTTCCGTGCTTCTCCCATCCAAACCGGTGTACGTGGCTGTAGTTTAGGACTGCCTATACGTGCCAAATGTTTCTCCTCTTCATTCTGTCGGTCCATTTCTCCTAAATCAGTTCTATACCGGGGGGGGTTCACACGACCACGGGTTGCGTGGCTGCGCTCGCACCTCTCGGCGCGCTCTGCGCACCTCCGGTGCCTCTCCCATCCAGACTTGCATACCTAGCTGTAGTGTACGACTGCCTCTATGCGCCGAATGTTTGTCCTCTCAATTCTGTCTGTCCATTTCTCCGAAATTGTTTCTACACCAGCAGGGTGTACACGACAACGGGGTGCGTTGCTGCGGTTGCACCTCCCGGTGTGCTCTGCGCATCTCCACTGCTTCTTCCATCCAGACCAGCGTACCTGACTGTAGTGTACGATTGCTTGTACGTGAAGAAATTTTCTCCTCTCAATTCCATCCATCCATTTTTCCATTATCATTTATGCGCCGGGGGGGTGTACGAGACCACGGGGTGCATGGCTGCGCTCGCACCTCCTTGCATGCTCTGCACACCTCCGGTGCCTCTCCCAGCCGGACTCGCATACCTGGCTGTAGTGTACAACTGCTTGTACACGTTCAATGTTTCTCCTCTCAATTCTGTCGGTACATTTCTCTGAAATCATTTCTGCACCTGGGGGGTGTATGCGACCACGGGGTGTGTGGCTGCGCTCGCACCTCGCGGCACGTTGTGTGTATTTCCGGTGCTTCTTCCTCCTAGACCAACATACCTGGCTACAGTGTACAACTGCCTGTACGCGCCAAGTTTCTCCTCTCAAGTATGTCAGTCGATTTCTCGGAAATCATTTTTGCACCGTGGGTTCGTACGCAACCACGGGGTGCGTGGCTGCGCTCGCACCTCCCGATGCACTCTGCGCACCTCTGGTGCTTCTTCCATCCAAACCGACGTACCTGGCAGTAGTGTACGAGTGCCTGTATGCGCTGAGTTTTTCTCCTCTCAATTATGTGGATCCATTTCTCCAAAATCATTTCTGCACCGGGGGGTGTACGCAACCATGGGGTGCGTGGCTGCGCTCGCACCTCCTTGAGCACCCTGCGCACCTCCGATGCCTCTCCCAACCAGACCAGCGTACCTGGCTATAGTGTACAACACCTTGTACGTGCCAAATTGTTCTCCTCCCAATTATGTCGATCCATTTCTCTAAAATCATTTCTCCACCGGGGGGGGGTGTACGCGACCACGGTGTGCGTAGCTGCGCTCGCACCTCTTGGCGCACTCTGTGTACCTCGGGTGCTTTTTCCATCTAGATCGGCGTACCTTGCTGCAGGATATGACTGCCTGTACGCGGCAAGTTTTTCTCCTCCCAGTTCCTTCGGTCAAATTTTCAGAGATCATTTGTGCACCGGGGGGTTATACGCGACCACAGGGTGCGTGGCTGCGCTTGCACCTCCCGGCGAGCTCCGCGCACCTCTAGTGCTTCTTCCATCCAGACCGGCGTACTTGGCTGTAGTGCAAAACTGCTTGTACGCGCCGAATTTTACTCCTCTCAATTCTGTCGATCCATTTTTTCAAAATCATTTCTACACCAGAGGGGTGTACGCGACCACGAGGTGCGTGGCCGCGCTCGCACATCCAGGCGCGCTTTGCGCACCTCTGATGTTTCTTCCATCCAGACCGGCATACCTGGCTATAGTGTACGACTGCCCCTATGCGCCAAATGTTTCTCCTCTCAATTCTGTTGGTCCATTTCTCTGAAATCATTTTCTGCACCTGGGGGGTGTACGCGACCATGGGGTGTGGGGCTGCGCTCGCACCTCCCGGCGCGCTCCGCGCACCTCCAGTGCTTCTTCCATCCAGACCAGCGTACCTGGCTAGAATTCCAACGATGTACTATACTTGAAAATGGGTAGCACAGACGAAGAAATTTACAATTAAAACTTCTATGTAGTTGTACTAGTCTTATCACTAGGCATTACAAAGAAGCAAGATGCTCATCGAGCCTCAGAATGTCTGGTACTCCGGTGTCTGTTTTTTGGCAGTCACAGCCGTACTGGATGCCGGTCTTGAGCAACCGAGGTTGGCGAACGTTCAGTGCCCTCACTTTTTAAGGCGAGAGGAGCCAATGCTCTCATTTTTGGTCAATCGGCTGCTGTAGTCAACCCGTCGCTCTCCCCGTGATCTCCCACCGTTGATCTGCTCCTTTATGAAAACTACTCTCTCGATCTCAAGGTCCTCGGCATCTGTCCCCGTTGTTGCACAACTGCCACATTAGTGTAATAGATCGAGAGGAGCCGGTGCTCGCACTCTCGGTCCTCGTGTCCAAAGCCATTCCATCGACTTCCACAAATCACGCTGGAATGTATGCACTCCATGTCCATGCCACCATTGTCGTAGGACGAGTAGAGCAAAGTAGATAGGGCCGTATATGGATGCATCAGTGGGACGTCTAAAGAGGCCTACCCACAGCCATACCATGCCCCACCACGTAGGACGGACAGGAGGGTAGGGCGAGAGAGTGGCGTTCTCTCTCCCGGCCCTTCGTCTTCTCCCGTGCCAAGTCCCTCAGCCTAGGTATGTCACTTTTCTCTTTCTGGTCAGTTATGGCAGAAACTATGCCACTTATCTCTTTTTGCCTGTTGCAAACCATCGAACCATTGAATGGAGCTGAAACCTGGAGGGTAAAGGGATGACGGCAAGAAATTTCTACTATTGTAGTCAAATTGTCGATCGAAGGAGAAATGAGAGAGATAGGGATTTTCCAAGAGCCACTAGGGTACAACAAAGGTGGAAGAAGAGCATATGTAGGACATATCAAAGGAATATGCAGAGCAAAATGATGACATAACTAGGGCCCAAGTAGAGCGCAATTAGAGCACATCTAGGCTGCAAATAAAGTAAATCTAAGATGAAGCAAGGGCATGACCACAGAGGAACTTTGGTATAACTAGGTTTGAAATAGGACACAAGGTCGGAACTAGGGCGTAAACATTATGTAATGAGGACGTAACTAGGACACAACAAGAACACAACTAGGACGTACATATGGAGAAACAAAGGTACAACAAGGTTGTAACTAGGGCATATCTATGGCACAAGTATGACACAAAGAGGGTGTAACTAGGGCGTACCTAGGGCACAAGTACGGAACAACTATGGTGCATCTAAGGTGCAACTGGGATACACCTAGGGTGCACCTATGGCGCAACAAGGGCACAAATAGGATGTTATTAGTGTGCAACAAGAAAACGGCAAGGACGCGACTAGTGTGCAACTAGGGAGGAACAAGGCCACGACAAGGACACAACTATGCAGTAAGTGGGACTCTACCTGAACACAACTCAGGTGCAACTAGGATACATCTAGGGGTCAACCAGGGTGCAACTAGGGTGTAAGTACAATGTAACTAGGGCACAACAAAGGCACAATCATTGCACAAATAGGGCCCAACAAGGGGACAACTGAGGCACAACTAGGACGTAACTAGGACGTAACTAGGATGCAACTAGAGTGCAACTAGGATGCAACCAGGTGACAACTAGGGATTGCCTAGAGTGCACCTAGGGTTATACTAGAACGTAATGAGGGCGCAATTTGGACACAAAAAGGGGACAACTAGGGTGTGACTAGGGTAGAACTAGTTCACAGCAAGGGTACAACTAGTTTGCAACAAGGGTGCAACAAGTGCATGACTTGGACACCAGTAGGTGCAACTCGGGTGCAACTAGGGCACAAAGGAGTATGTAGGACACAAAAATGGGGCAACAAGGGCGAGACTAGGTCAAAACTAGGGTATGAAAATCATGCAAACAGGGTCCAACTAAGAAGCAACTAGGGTGAAGCTATGGTGAAACTAGGGCACAATGCTGGGACACAACCATGGCAAAACTAGAATGCAACCAGCATACAACTAGGGAGAAACTAGGACGCAGCAAAGGGGCAATTAAGGCACAATTAGCGCCCAAGTAGATTACAAAAACATCGCAACTACGCCACTTCTATTGTGAAACTAGGACAAAGCTAGGGTTCAACTACGTGCAAACTAGAGCGCAACCATGAGGGCAAAACTAAGGCGTGCCTAGGGTGAAACTATGGCGCAACAATGGTACAACTAGGGTGCAACAAGGGTGCAAAAAGGGCACAACTAAGACACATATATGGTGCAACTAGGATACAACTAGGGTACAATCGTGATGAATCTAGGGTACATATTGGGTCCAACTAGGGCACATTTATGTCAAAAACAGGGTGTAACTAGGGTGAAGTTAGGGTAAAACTAGGGCGCAACAACGGCATAACTATGAAATGACAAGGACGTAGGTAGGCAAAAGCTAGGGTGCATCTAGGGAACAAATAGGGTGCAAACATTGGAAAACCAAGGAAAAACTAGGATCCATGTGGGGTACAACCAGGTCCCAACTATAGTGCACCTAGAGAGCAAAAACGGTGCAAATAGTGTCCAACTAGGGTGCAATTTGGGCTGAACGACGTCAAAACAGAAGCAAACCATGGCATTATTATGCCATGAAGAGGACACAACTAGAGTGCAACTATGGTACTACTAGATCGCAACGAGGATACAACTAGGGTACAACTAGGACGTAACTAAGGTGCAACTATGGTGCTACTGGGGTACAACTAGGGTGCAACTAGGGTGTAAATGGGATACAACTAGGATTAATTGAGAACAAACAAGGTGCAAATAGGGTGTTTTAGGATGGAACAAGGGTGCAGCTATGGTACAACTAAGGTGTAACTAGGGTGCAACTAGTATGTAACTAGGTGCAACTAGGGTGCATGAAGGACACAACAAGGGGACAACTAGTTTGCTACGAAAGCACAACTTGGACATAAACTAAGGATTAACTAGGGTATAACAAGAGAAGCATTACGGCATACCTAGGGCACATCTATGGTGAAATAACGGAGAAAATTGGGCACAAGAAGGACCCAACTAGGGTGCAACTAGGGTGTTCCTAGGACATAACAAGGAAAAAACTTATATGTAACTAGGATGCAACTAGGTCCCATTCAGGGTGCACTAGGATACAACTGTGACATTACTAAGCCACAATGAGAGTTGTTACTCTGAAGAAAATAGGGTACAACTAGAGCGAAACTAGGGAACAACCAGGATGTACGAGGGTGTAATTGGGGCATTACTAGGAAGAAACTAGTGTACAACTAGGGCGCAACAAGAGCAAAATGAGGGTGCAACAAGCAAATAGCATGGGCACGACCAGGGTGAACCTAGAGTGCAACCAAGGTCTGCAAGGATGTAATTTGAGTGTAACTAGGATCCAATAAGTACAGAATTAGGACGAGCCTAGGGCACAAGCAGGATGCAACTATGATGTAGCTAACGTTCAACTTGGGCATGAATTGGACGCAAGTACACTTCAACCATAGTACAACTGGGGTGTAACCGATGCCTAACCGAGACTTATCTAGGGCACAACTAGGGGGCAACTAGGATTGTTGCAAGTGCGTAACAATGGCGCGCCTATGGCGGAACAAAGGTGAAACTAGGGTGTAGCCAATGATCAATGAGGATGCGATAACGGGGACACTAGGGCATAACGAGGCCAAAAAAATTGTACAACTAGGGTGGAACTATGGTGAAACTAGTACGTAACTAGGACGCAAGCATGGCATAACTGATGTGTAATGCTAGGACGTAACTAGAACATAACTAGGGTGTGATTAGATTTTCTTCAAGGAAAAATTATGGCACATGTAGGAAGCTTCTTAGGCAGAACTAGAAGAGTAACAAAACAATATTACACTTAGGGTGTATACATGATACGGTTACGACATCAACGACATAACTAGGGAGCGATTAGTCTCTAACAAAGGCGCATCTAAGGTACAACAAGGACACAACTAGGGCGTAATGAGTGTGAAACTAGGGTGTAACTATGGAAATACTAGGATTAAACTTGGGCACAACTAGGGCTCAACTAGGTCACATCTCAACTGTTGCTTGGTGAAGTTGCTGGTAGCCTTCCTAGGTCACACGTGTTAAACTAACCATGGTCACGCAAGAGACATGCCACGCCATGGATGCAAAACGCTTGCTTCACTTTTTCGGTACAACCAAGACAAGTGTAAGGGAGAGCGAGAGTAGCTAAGTCTACCGGTGAGCGTGCCTCGCTCCGGGCATCACGCCTGAGCGAGTACACACCGCCACCCGGGGGTCGAGCCCGACCGCTTAGGTATTAACCTCACAGCGGCTGCTCACCAATGCACGGGAAAACCCGGCATAGTGGCCCCCTAAGGATCAGCACCCGGGAAATGCAGCTCCCCAAGAAACATTCAACGCAAGCAACATGATGCAGGGCACGGCAGTCAGAGTGTACGGGCCCTAGCATCTTCCACATCACAAAGTCATAAGAGGCACAAGGAGTTAGACGATGGCAACAAGTGCCTCAGAGGAAGCCCTTGGGTGAAGCTGCAGTGGTTGCCAGAAAGCATCAACGACTTCTGTCAGAGCTGTCACGTTTGTTGCTTCCCCAGGTTGTGCCATGTCATTCAATTACAATGAGATGCACAGTGTGTGATGGGCAAGAGAGCACAGAGTTATGAGTGGCCAACGAACTTCAACACTCCCCCATGCACCGCAGCCAATCACTTCATGCACGTGAGAACCACACAAGGGGTAACGAGAAGTGATGACAGCTCAATGAATCAGTCAATCTGGATCATGTGGGCAGTGAGACGAACAGAGTGGACAGCACTTTTGGACACATTACGACTGAGAGCTTTGGTGAGGAAGTCAGCTCGCTGCGACCGTGTGTCCACCCAAGTCACCTGAACAATGCCAGCAGTAATGCACTCGCGAACGAAATGGTGCTCAACATTGATGTGCTTGCTGCGTGAATGATGCATGCCGCTATTCTCAGCAATGGCCTTTGTGCTTTGGTTTTCGCAACGCAGGGTGATGCAGCGAATGGGCACACGCAGCTGCTGTAGCAAGCGACAAAGCCAGACAGCCTCACATGTGCCTGCTCCAAGTGCGACATACTCAGCCTCAACGGTGTTGCGTGCCACACACCCCTGCTTGCCACTTTTCTAGGATACTACAGTGCCGCCAACAAGGAAGATGTAGCCTGTTTGGCTGCGGGCATCAGTGTCATGTGCCCAATCACTGTCGGTAAAGCCGTCCACTACCACTGAGGGTTGTGCACGAAAGTACAGCCCGATGCGGGGTGTGGAGAGAGCATAGCGCACAACGCGCAACGCAGCCTCAAGGTGCCGTTCACGAGGGCACTGTGAGAACTGGGAAAGGAAGTTTACAGCAAATACCACATCAGCACGAGTGGTAGTGGCAAGGTACATCAATGAGCCGATGACTCTGAGGTAGTCGGTCACATCGACCGTCTCACCCAGCGTGGACACCTCCCGAGACTTCAGTAAGGACTGACCTGCAGGCGTCATGGCAGTGGACGCAGTGGGGATGGCTGTGAGGAGCGCTGAGAAGCGCTCCCCCAGGCTACGTACATACGCAGCCTGATGAACGTGCAAGGTATGTTGCTGGCGATCACGTTCCAGCTCCATACCAAGGAAGACCCGAGCGGGGCCGAGATCTTTCATCTTGTAAGTCAACTGCAGGAGAGCTTTGACAGCTCTGACTGAGGCCGGGTCGGGAGAGGCGATGAGGAGGTCATCCACGTAAACGAGGATGGCCACAAGTGGTTTAGTGGGAGCACTAAGGAACAGGGCAGGGTCCACGGGGCTTCGTTTGTAGCCACCCTTTTCAAGAGTCGCAGTGATCTCTTGGTTCCAACACCGTGGTGACTGTTTCAAACCGTAAAGGGCCTTGCACAGATGCCACACCCTGTTTGTTCCATCTGAGAAGCCGGGTGGCTGCACCATGTAAATCTCCTCATCCAAGGTACCATGGAGAAAGGCATTGTTGACATCCATTTGCTCGAGTTCCCAGTCGTGCTGAGCGACTAGGCTTAGGAGAGCTCTGGCCGTGGTGTATCTGCCAACTGGTACGAATGTCTTGTCAAATTCGACACCTGGGATCTGGGAGAATCCCTTTGCGGTAAGACGCGGTTTGTATCGTTCTATTGTGTTGTCAGGGTTTAGTTTACGGCGGTACACCCACTTGGCTGCGACTGCCTTGCGACCAGGTGGTAGATCCACGAGCTCATACACGCCATGCTCAGCAAGTGCATCAAGCTCAGCCTTCATAGCCTTCTCCCACAGGGGTGAGTCAGGGGCTCTGGGAGCTGCCTGTACAGTCAGGGGCTCAGGTGCTAGAGGTGCAAGACCAGCGACAGCAAAGCATGTTGCCACGTACCCAGCCACAGAGGATGACAGGGCAGAGTGAAATTCATCCTCACGGAGGGAGTATCCAAGACCTGTGCTGGGGTGGACGACTGAGGCCGCAGTGGACAGAGCAGAGGAAGCAAGACCGAGGGCTCGAAGGCCAGGGTCACCAGAGACCACTGGATGAGACAGTGAAGGAAGCGCCCGGAGGCGTCCTCCACGAGTATAGGGTGATACTGGTGGGATGGACGGCGCACAGGATGTGAGAGGAGGAGAGGAGGAGTGCGGCTGAACAGCCGAGGGCGAAGAAGACGTGGTCTCATGAGCATGAGTCTCGGGTGACGGAGTGACCGCGACAGGAGGAGACACAGATGATGCAGGAGAGACCAAAGTAGGGGACTCTGGAGTAGAGTGAGCGGGAGTGCGAGGAGCCGAGGACTCAGTGTGAGAACTAGACTCAGCGGGGGACGACGGTGAGGTAGGATTGGACTCAGGAGAACTGAGCTGGGGAGAACTGGACACAGGAGGACCGGACATAGGAGACGAGGGACGCGCCGACGGGAGAAGAGAGGGCCCAGAGGGCAGAGGACCACCCCCACCCAGAGAGGGTGGATAGAGAGAGCCACCGAATCGCGGACAGTCGCATTCAAAGAGGTGTTCAAAGAAGAGGGCATCACGGGATTCAACGACCCGGGATCTAGAGGGATCCCAAAAGCGCCAGGCTTTGGAGAAGGGAGATATGCCTAGGAAGATGCAAAGGTGGCCACGCGGAGAGAGCTTGCCGTCTCGTTGGTCCGAGGGGATCAACACAGAGGCAAGACACCCCCAGACCCGGGCAAGTCGAAGATCGGTACGCTGTCCAGTCCAGCGCTCAAAGGGAGTGACTGTGTGAGGGAGAGGGCCGTGAGGGACACGGTTCCATACCCAGGTCATGTAGCACATGGCCTCGAAGGCAAAGAGGGGTGACAGTCCGGAGGCAGAGAGGAGAGATCGGACCCCATCGGCAAGGATGCGGTTCCATCGTTCAGTAACCCCATTCTATTGAGGTGTGTAAGGGGCAGAGGACTCGAGACGGACACCATGAGACGCAAGAAAGCGAGAGGTGGGACCAAAGAATTCACCTCCACGATCACTGCGAAAGACTCGTAACAAGCGCCCACAGGCACGCTCAGCCTGTGGGAGCCAGGACTCCAGGACATCAGTGACGTTGCTCTTGTGACCAAGGGCAAAGACCCAACGGTAGCGTGAGAAGTCATCCGTCAAGCACAGAACGTAGCGGCCAAGACCACCGAGAAAGTCATGGGACAGAGGACCCATGACGTCTGCATGAACCAGATCAAGAGGGTGAGTGGTTGTTGACTCAGACAGGGAAAAGGGAGAGCGATGCATCTTTCCACTAGCACAGTCCAGACAAGTGGATGAACAAGGAGGCGCAAACGTGGCAGCGTCAAGCCCAAGAGCAGGCTGAAGGCACAGTAGGCGCTGGATGGCAGTAGTGTGGATGTGACAGAGGCGACGGTGCAAGAGATCGGCATGATCAGGAGACAAGGAAGGGGTGACATGAACAAGTGCAGAGGCAGTGGAAGATGAGGGCAGATTGAGGGGAACGCGAAACAGGCGATCACATCGAATGCCACGAAGAACAACACGGTCAGATGAGTGCAGAGAGATTGAGGCGAGTCCACGGCTGGAGGAGAAATCCATGCCCTGGTCATCAAGGGTGGTCACGGAGAGGAGACTGACTTCCAGGTCAGGCACATACAACACGTCGGATAGGTAGACAGTGACACCAGAACCAACAAAACGGATGACCCCAACACCTTGCACAGGTAGCAGCTGGCCAAATCCAGTGCGAACAGAGCGGACGGATTGAACGGGACCGAGAGAGACAAAGGAAGAGCGACAAGAAGTCATGTGATGAGTGGCACCTGAATCAATGATCCAGATGCCAGGGGATGCACAAGTGGACGGGAGAACAAGACACAAAGCGACAGTGCCACGAGTAGACAAGGGAGACGAAGGGCCGAAACGTGTGGGAAAGGTGCATGACTGCCATTCCTCAATCCACTCGCAACTTGCAGGCAAGTCCCCTTGAACACGACCAGAGGTGGCACCCCAAAGGGTGGCCTCAGACTCACCAAAGACGAACAGGACTGGCCACTCATACTCTCACCTCCCTGAGAGCGAAGATGGAGAAGCTCGGCGAGGCGGCGCTCGAGGTTGCGCTCCTCATCACGACGATCGGATGAGCGCTCAGAGGAACGGTTAGAGGAGCAATCAGAGAAAGTCCCATCGTCACGACTCTAGTGAGGTACGTGGTAGTGTGAAGATGGTGGGCCGTAGTATGGAGGGCCGGAGGGAGGAGGTATCCAACCCCAGGGGCTGGGTGCAGTGGGAGTTGGATGCAGTGGTGCAGATGTGGTTGAGAGCGCAGCAGAGGACGAGGAGGATGAGGAGACGGTCACTGCTGCGGCCGCCGATGAGGCAGTGGCACCAGTGCGGGCCCAATGAGCGCCCATGGAGGATGCCAGTTGTGCATCGTCACGAGGGGCAGGGCATTTTGGTGCAGAGTGTCCAGATGCACCACAGTTCCAGCAAATGACATCTGTAGTGGGAGCTGCAGTCTTGCCACCGCGGCCACCCCCACGGCCTTTGCCTCCACGACCACCACCACGAGTGGATCCACCACCCCCATTGTGGGAGACACCCTGCGTGGAGTGTGCTGCTGACTGTGTGGATGAGGTGGAAGAGGAGGCTGTGGTAGGGGAGGTAGAGGAGGCGGTGGTGATGGCTGCGAGGGCGGCACCATGCATGCGCTTATTTTGCAAGGCATTCCACCAGTCGGTGAGACGTGAAGCAGTGAAGTCAAAGAGAGGCCCAGTTCCAAGTGGAGAATCAGCTGGGACAGACTTAGAAGCAAGACGCTCGAGCTCTGACTGAGAGACATGCAAATACAGGTCTGCGAGTTTGGGAATGAGGCCTGCAACGATGGAGAGACAGGCAGAGAGAGGTCCAGGTGTGGCTTTGCCAAGATCACGCAACAGACGTAAGCTACGTGCCCAGTATTCATCTGTTGTTTCGTCTGCGCGCATTTGCAAGGTGTTGAATTGCACTGTGAGGGCCCTTTGGGCCGCATGGCCAGTGACGGTTTTGCGGCGGTGGATGAGAGCATATGCACCGATGGGATCTGCCGGCGTGCCGCGAGAGGGGTCAGCGTTGTACGTACCAATGTCGTCGAGAAGACTCTCTGGGCCTGCGTTGATGAGTGCTCTCACGGCGCGAGCGGCCTCAGTGGGCTGCGGCACAAACGGTGGTATTGCCGGCGAGTAGTATTGCCAGAGAAGCTCACCCTGGGCCCACGCGCTAAAGCGTGTTTCCCAGGAAGTGAATGTGAGCTTGGGCGTGAATTGTGGAGGCGGAGTTTCAAAATCCTTCTGGCGGGCTGGTAGCACAGGGCGGACAAAGGCTGAAGAGGAAAAAGCTGGAGAGGAGGAGTTGGCAACGGCACCACCAAAAGGAGCTGATGCATCTGCCGAACCAGATTCTGTGGCGGGAGGCACTGCAGCAAATGCGGGCATGGACCGCAACTGTTCTAACACTAGAGCAGCAATGGTGGCAGCCAACTCCTCTTTTGATTCATTCCCCCGAAGGAGCTCATCCTGTGTCCTGCGTCTCTCTGCCTGTGCCTCACTAAGGGCGGCCTGGAGGGCCTCTATGGTCTCCTCTGGTGCAGGCATGATGTGGAGATAAACTCAAGACTAGGAGTGGAGTGAGTGAGAAGATGTAAGATGCAGATGAGGGAAGGAGTAAGTATGAGTGCTCTGCTCACCGCGAGGAACAAGGCTGAACAGCGGCGGCACCACAGCAGAGGCTGAGGAAGAAAGGACAGCCACCCACCCAGCCACCGCAACAGTGAGGCAGAGAAGCCTCGTCGCAGTGGCACCAGCAACTGCAGCTGAGGCTGATGCGATCAGAACGATGGTGGTGACGTGAGATGGTGCGTCACGAGGGGCACCAGTGGGCGTCAGAACTGCGGTTGCGGTGGACGCTCTGATGGAGCCGACTGAGCTGGAGGTGATGTCTGCTGCTGTGGAGGCTGCGATTGCAATAGACGCGGCTGCTGCTGTGATCTGAGTGGCGATATTGGCAGCCGCTGCTGCCTGTAAGGTGAGAGAAGCAGCGGTCTGTGTGTATGCTTCAGTTGCTCGACCGACCGCCGTGTGTGCAGGAGCACGGCAGGCCCTAGCTGTTGCTGCGAAGGTAGCTGCGGCACCAGCAGCAGCGTCAAGAATGGCACCAGCTAGACTTATGGAGTCGGTGTGCAATGGTAGAACGGGAATGACGCCAGGAACCTCTGGTGCAGTGGAAGCATCAGCTGAGCCTGCAGCTGTAGGGAGAGGTTCGAGAGCAGAGGGTGTAGATGAGGGAGTTACTACAGGTTCGACAGGCTCGGAAGTGCTGGTAGGTTGCATCCTTGGAGAGAGCGGTGGCGACGGTGGGAGGTTTTCCGGTGTGTAGACCTGTCTATCAATCTCTGCTTCTTCCCGTTCGCGTTCGGCATCAACGTCGTCCTGCCAATAAGTGTGATTGAGCATGCGCACCCACTGTGGTACATCGTCCGCCAGTGTGTGAGACTAAGAGGTCCACCGCTGTGGCTAACAGACGTTTAGTGGTCACCCTACACTGGAGAGGATGCAGGGTTGCGCGGTGAAGAGAGCTCCTCAGAGTGAGTAGCTGCGGGGGCGGCTGCGAAGGCCGTTTGCGCGAGAGGCTTGCCAAGAGAGTTGGTGACCGAGAGAGGTGCTGCCGAGAGAGGACAGCTGGGTACCAATGGAGAGAGAGGTCAGCAGTAGGTGCTGGGCAGCTAGGGTGGTGACTGGCCCCGAGCAGTTGCAACACGGCCAAGAGTGGCTGAGAATAGATGCGCGCAGTTGAGAGCAGCCGCGGGTGACGCAGAGTAGTGGTGAGTGGCCGAGAACAGCCAAGAACGCCCACACTGATCACAAGTGACTCACAGAGTGAGACGATGTGAGTACGCAAGACTGCGGTGCGGTGGCGACGAGTGGAGATGACTCGCTTCTGCTGTGAGGTCCAGCAGATGGTGCTTGACCTAACTTGCTTGGATGTACATTGAACCAGCGACCAGGACCGTGTGAGCAGTGGTGAGGTGTCTCACCCGCTCTGATACCAGAAGTTGCTGGTAGCCTTCCTAGGTCACACGTGTTAAACTAACCATGGTCACGCAAGAGACATGCCACGCCATGGATGCGGAAAGCTTGCTTCACTTTTTCGGTACAACCAAGACAAGTGTAAGGGAGAGCGAGAGTAGCTAAGTCTACCAGTGAGCGTGCCTCACTCCGAGCATCACGCCTGAGCGAGTACACACCGCCACCCGGGGGTCGAGCCCGACCGCTTAGGTATTAACCTCACGGTGGCTGCTCACCAATGCACGTGAAAACCCGGCATAGTGGCCCCCTAAGGATCAGCACCCGCGAAATGCAGCTCCCCCAGAAACATTCAACGCAAGCAACATGATGCAGGACACGGCAGTCAGAGTGTACGGGCCCTAGCATCTTCCACATCATAAAGTCATAAGAGGCACAAGGAGTTACACGATGGCAACAAGTGCCTCAGAGGAAGTCCTTGGGTGAAGCTGTAGTGGTTGCCATAAAGCATCAACGACTTCTGCTAGAGCTGTCACGTTTGTTGCTTCCCTAGGTTGTGCAATGTCATTCAATCTGTACAATGAGATGCACACTGTGTGATGGGCAAGAGAGCACAGAGTTATGAGTGGCTAACGAACTTCAACACTTGGTGCACTACGCCTCAAGGAGCAAGCAACTAGGATGTAGCTGGGGTACAACTAAGATGAAAATAGAGTGCAACAAGGGTCAAACAAGGGCACAAAGAAGGCACAAAAACTTTGCAACTAAAGCCTAGCTATAATCCATCTGTACTACAAATAGGGTGAAAGTAAGTTGAAAATGGGGCTAAACTAGGGCACTAGTAAGGTCCAACTAGGGTGTAACCAGGGTGCAACTTGTTGTGAGGTTGTCAGTCATACACAGTTGTACAGTTGGTTGTGACCACTCGGGCGTGTCCATGCTCGTGCAGATCCTTGAGGCGGACCCAGCTGGAGACAGAGTTCCCTGAGGTGATGCTCCACTCGTTGGAGGCAGACAGGCAGCCTACCCAGTGTACCAGAGGGCTCCCACAGTCCACGAACTATGTTTGGAGGTCTTCAGGATTTTCACAGTGGACAGCCCTGCCAGGCTGATTTACATGTTTGTTTTCTTACACTCTCCGGCTGTTCCCGGACGTAGGCGTGTGACCAGTCGTTGTGTCTGTCTTTTTGTCGTGCATCCGTAGGATCAGACGTCGCTCCGTTTGGACGCTTGTGCGCAGAATTATGGCCAAAACAGTGGTTTTGGGCCGGTTCAGGTTTGACAGGCACCGCCGTGTGCGCCACCCGCCGTGAGCCACGGTGGCTATTTATGCTGTGGACCTGTCATTTGTTATTTCTCTCTGCATTTACTTCAGTTGAAGCTTGAGATANGTGCTGCAGCTGCAGCGTGCCACAACGGCTTGAGGCCGTTGGAGCCCTTGCGCGCAGCAGCAGCCGGTCCGAGGCCGACCGTGTGGCGACTTGGAGCCGCAAACCGGGCGAGCAACAGCACCATCAGCGAGCAACAGCAGCAACGGCGGCCGTGGCCACTCAGGCACCAGAGGCACCAGTACCTTTTGTAGGTGCTGACTCCAGCCGTGCAGCTTCCTGGAAGCCGCACGGACGTGGAGGAGCCGCAGACGCAAATCGCGTCAGCCGCCATCGTCTCTTCACCCGCCTGTGCCGGACTCAAATAGCCGCCGAAAGTTGCGCGCTATGGCACGTTGGAACGCTTAGATCTCAAGCTTTCCATCGCGCCCTTGCTTGCCTCATTTGGAGCTCTGTAGCGTCCAGCATTCACCGTTCCGCATCACTGATTTGAATTTTCCATTTTTTTGGCCTGAGCACAAAATCAGGTCGTTTTGGCCTTTTTCCCCACTTTTTGAAGACGAAAATTTCACCATTGTCTTCAGCATCCTCAGACGCCTCTGTGGTCCAAATTTCGCTTCATTTGGACAACCTTCAATTTTTAGTGGTGAAAATTAAAATTTTTAAATTTTCAGCTCTTCGCCGATTTTTTGGTCAGAAGGTCAACTTTTGCCACCGTCCAAAATTGGGCGAGAAACGCTGACGGTTCTGCGTTCGGACGACTTTCGCACCGCCTCAGCATGGAGCCGAGCAGCTCCAAGGGCAAGGAGCTGGAGGACACCGTCACGAGCGGGGGCCGCAGCCCACGCTCAAAGGCGATTGACTTTCTGCTGGTGGAGCATTCGTCACTCCGCCAGCGCCAGGATGAGCAGTCAGCTACGCTGCGACAGATCCGCGATGCCTTGGTCTCTCTGTCTGGGACACCGGGACATCAGCTCAGGAGAGAGAGAGAGAGAGGCAACCCCATCGGCCCAGGAGTCTGCTGGCCCCACTGCCGCCCCTGCGCAGAGACGAGAGTCCATGGTCGAGGAGTAGGATCAGGCGCCACCTCCCATTGGGGAGGACGCGCTTCGCCGGCTGATGGAGCAGATGAGGAGCCTGCGCATTGAGACACCGGCACCCAGTCCGAGGGGACAGCAGCAGCAGCAGCAGTAGCAGACCGACCCGCGTCAGGTCTCGGGTGCCGTTGGAGGAGCAGCGTTGATGCCTTTCATGCCCTTCCCACGCCCGCTCCTAGCACCACCAGAGGTCCAGCTCCCCACGGAGCGACGACCCAAGGACTTCGAGACTTCCCCGCCTCGCTACGACAGCAAGGCGGGGTTTGACTGTTGGGAGGTGCTGTTTCAGGTATGGGCAGACTCAGAGGGAGTCTGGCCCTACTACCACAGCCAGTACCAGACGGCTGATCCGCTCCAGTCCCAGACGGCAGCGCGTGCCATGCGTGGACTGCTGTACGCAGTTCCACAGGAGACAGTGGTCGACTTCCGCCCCTTCCTGGGCGCGCCTGGGACAGGAGCAGGCGCAGACCCGCGCCGCGGCTGGGAGCTGGCGCTGACCCTTTTTGCAGCAGAGACTCACGCGACCCGGTCAGCGCGCCTTCGCGAGTTCCACTCCCTTCATCAGGGATCCTCGGAGTCAGCAGCTGATTATTGGCGTCGGGCCATGCGCCTGTACACTCGTCTGGGCACCGGAGGCGGCTCTCAGCTCTGGGCGCTGGACACCATCATGCTGGGAGTGCGCCCCGAGCTCACTGACACCTTCTCCCGCCTCGACCAGGACGTCCTCGCGTCCATGTCCGACACCCTGCAGCTGTTGCCCTGGGCACAGCGGTACTTCATCCAGGTCGCGACAGCTGACGAGGCAGCCCGCGCGCATCGGCAGGGCGCCATGGCCGCAGCAGCAGTGGGAGCGACGTCCTCTACGCCTTCCACACCGTCGTCCACCTTCACCCCCACCAGCTCCACCTCTGCCTCTCCCGCTTCCTCCCCTGCTACTCCGACAGCCATTATAGGAGCCGTGAAGGGGAAGAAGGGGAAGAAGAAAAGGGGACCGCAGCAGCCTTCCGGTGGCACCGGACGGGCGGTCCGCTGCCACAACTGCGGCGGACCTCATCGCTACACTGAGTGTCAACAGGAGCTGGACTGGACGAGGATCACCCGCGGTCTTCAGGCAGCCCACGAGGAGCGGATCCGCACTGGAGCAGCAGCCCGTGCCGTAGCAACCTTGGGGGCAGCACCGGCGGCAGATCCTCCGCCATCCGGGGGGAGTACCACGCCGGACCCGAGGGACCAGACCATCACGAAGCTACGTCGACTGCTGGCACTTCGCTCACATGGAGGTGCGAGTGTGCTGTCATAGTCGAGTGGTCCACAGACTGATTGTCCATCTGTGTTTGTGGCACGTGGTCGTACTTGTGGGGGGGCTGCGTCGCCTGGTGAGGATGAGCCTGACAACACAGAGTGGTTGGATGACTCGCATCGTCATGCATTGTCCCGCTGTCCTGCCACACCTGTTGAGTGTCCAGTAGAGGCAGCGTGCTCCGTTGCTCGTTGTACCGTGACCACCACAGGTCGTGAGGTGAGTGGCCACTGGATCATTGACTCTGGGGCCACTCACCACATGACCTGTGACCGTACCACCTTTGTCGTGCTTGGTCCTGTTGGGTCTGTTCGGTCAGTGCGGACAGATTCTGGACAGTCACTACCTGTTCAGGGGACAGGGGTCGTACGGTTCGATGGTCTGTCTGGTCCCGTGTATCTTTCTGACGTGCTTTTCGTGCCTGATCTCGAGCTCAGCATGCTCTCTGTCCGTGCTTGCACGAGGATGGGTCTCTCTGTTCACCACTCCATTGATGATGCCACGATCACTGCACTTGACACTTCCACGGTTGTGTTGCGTGCCTCTATTGTGGATGACCTGTATCGTATCGTGCGCTGCTCTGCTCCTGACTCTTCCCCTTGCTCATCTGCCCGCGTCTTTGTCACGGGGGTGTTGTCTCCTGACCACCAGCGCCTGTTACATCGGCGCCTATGTCATGTGAGCACGGACACTGTGTCCAGGCTCATTCGTACACAGCCCGCTCTCGGTCTTGATGCGGCTTCCTTCGAGAAGCCGACCAAGACCGACTGTCTGTTCTGCGCTCACGGTAAAATGCATCGCTGCACTTACCCTGCCTCCGTCACTCGCGCGCAACGTCCCCTGGAGCTTTTCCACTCGGACCTCCTCGGACCTCTCCCTGTCGAGTCTGTCGCTGACCGTGGTTGTTATGTCCTTACCCTCACGGATGACTTCACCCGCATGCGGTGGGTCTACTGCCTCCGCCACAAGAGCGATGCCGCTCTTGCCGTGCACTTGTGGCTCGTGATGGCTGAGCGTCAGTCTCGTCACTCCCTCCACACCTTCCGCTCTGACCGCGGCGGTGAGTATCTCGGGAGCTGACCACTCACTTCGCCGAGCTTGGTATCTGTCACCAGCTCTCGCCGCCTACTACGCCACAACAGAACGGTGTGTCTGAGCGCTGGAACCGCACCATGGAGGATGCGGTTCACGTTATGCGCGCTGAGTGCGGTCTCCCGGAGTCCTTCGCCTTCGAGGGCTTCGCCTACATGACGTGGGTCTGGAACCGCCTCCCACATGGTCCCTTGCCGGACCACGTCACGCCGTATGAGCTGTGGTTCGGTCACCGTGCGGACTTCAGGCTTGCTCGCGACTGGGGTTCCTTGGCTTGCGTCTGGTACACCGAGGACCAGCAGGGGTCCAAGGTCTCTCCGCGCGGCTGGATGTGTGCCTTCCTCGGTGTCTCCTCGCGCTCCAAAGTGTGGCGTTTCTGGGATGCGGGTCGCCAGCGCATCGTTGAGTCGCACGACGCGCTGTTTTTTGAGGCACTGTCGTACCGTGACCTGTCTGTCATTCTCACCCAGGCAGCGTCTCACGTTCCCACCTATGAGGCCTCCCGTCGGATGGGGGAGTCTATCCCACAGGGTGAGTCCGTCCGGGGTGCCTCCGGGATGGGACCGTTGCTGGCCACCATTGACCCGGCCATCATTGCTGTTGGGCCTGTAGTCTCTACGCCTGCCCCGCTTGCGCCCGCCACGACTGTCTCGCCTCCGCCTGCCGCGCCTGCCTCACCCGCGCCTACCGCGACTGCCTCGTCCGCGCCTGCCGCGACTGCCTCGCCCGCACCTGTAGCGCCTGCTTCGTCCGCACCTGTACCGCCTGCTGCGCCCGCACCTGCAGCACCTGGTTCGCCCGCACCAGCAGCACCTGCTTCGCCCGCACCTGCAGCGCCTGCTTTGCCTGCCGGGGCTGCACCTGCCGCCTCTTTGCCTGTTGCGCCTGCCTCACCCGCGCCCGCCACGACTCTCTCGCCCGCGCCTGCCGCGACCGTCTCGTCCCTGCCTGCAGTGCCTATTTTGCCCGCGCCTGCCGCGCCTATCTCGCCCACGCCTGAAGTGTCTCTAGAGACAGCACCTGCAATCCCTGTGCCAGAACCGTCGGTCAGCTCAGACTCGGGCTACTCCCGTGGACCTGGTGGGCGTCTCCGTCCACTGGCCTCACGAGCACCTTCGACTGCGGTTGCACCACCCAGACGACGTACGCGCAACTTGCACAGTGGTGACACTGGCACAAAGGCTCTCGGCCTAAGTGTCCAAGGCACCTACACGGAGGTGCACCCAGCTTGTCCCATTGGGCACCAGCTGATCGCTGACGAGCACGAGGCTGTACAGGCAGCTGCCGCTGACCTAGTTGTGGTCCGTCCGACCCATGAGGCATGTGTCCTGGCCACCCGGAGCTCCCCTTTGACGGTCCCTGATCCAGACACGTTGAAGGAGGCTCTCTCAGGAGAGGATGCTGAGCAATGGCGGGCCGCCTGTGAGGACGAGCTCAGGGTCATCCGGGAGCACGGAGTCTTTAAGCTCGTCGACCGTCCTGAGGGACGGAAGGTCATGCAGGCCAAGTGGGTCTTCCGCAAGAAGGTGAAGCCTGACGGCTCACTGGACCGCTATAAGGCTCGCTTGACTGCCAAGGGATTCTCTCAGGTTGAAGGGATCGACTTCACTGACACCTTTGCCCCTGTTGGCCGCATGACCACAGCTCGCGTCCTGCTTTGTGTGGTCGCTCACCATGACTGGGAGCTACACCAGATGGATGTGAACAATGCGTTCCTCCACAGTACCTTGGAGGAGGAGATCTACATGGTCCAGCCACCTGGGTTTGAGGTCGAAGGCAACAAGGTCTGGCGCTTGTGCAAGGCCTTGTATGGCCTGAAGCAGTCGCCCCGGTGCTGGAACCGAGAGATCACTCGCACCCTCACTCAGGCCGAGTACGTCCAGAGTGATGCTGACCCGTCACTTTTCATCCGACGGACAGCCGAGCACCTCACTGCCATTATGCTGTATGTGGATGATCTCCTGATT
>SZWC01013280.1:56912-72098 GCA_023375785.1 Penium margaritaceum | reverse complement strand
TTGCCACGCTAGCGACAGCAGTGCTAGGAGCTGTCTCTCACCCATTTGCCCCGCATCGTGATGCCACTATTCATTACACCCCGCATTGTATCGGTTCATGTATCTTTCTCGAGGGCCCCTCCATTTTCTCTCGTAAAGCAAGCCCATGGAATTGTTGACGGAATTGGGTTGGCGGCTTTGATGATGCTAGTTGTCTAACCGAACGGGCACTCAGCGAACACGGTGCAAGTCAATGTTCTATGTAGTCTTCTCGCCAACAGACGATAGAATCACCCAGATCGTACTTCCGAGCGCAAACCAAGGTTGGGGAGGGGGGTGGAGGAAGGCTTAGCATTGAACGTTACGATGTTCAACAATCCGTGGCTGGATTGTTGTGAGTGGAAACTTTAATTCCACGCACCCAGATCCTTACCCACCCACCCATCTCGTGGATGGGCGTGTGTGGACATCGCGAAAGTTGGTGATGGACGTCAACCTTAGGGAGGGACGTTGTGTTATGTAAGCAAAGCTTTTTCGAGCATTCCGAGCAATCTCCCGGATTGCATTCATCTTTGTGCATGTGATGCGAGGCAATCGACACCGGTGGGAAGTGAAAATTTGGATAGAGACGTGTCCAAATGTTTCTCACGAAAACAAAAAGTTCATTGTTTGGAAGAGTTCAGTGGGCAGCAGCGGGGGTCGATGACCTTAAAGTGGGTGGGGATGGCGTTTTCAACCCAATATGCAAGGAAGAGAGCTCCTCGGACCTAGAAAATGATGTCAAAAATGTGGGTTGGTGGAGTGGATGTCCCCACGCACAACAATCCAGCCACGACGAACGACAAGGCATGCCATCTCGACGAACATGTCTTTTTCACGACCAAAGTCGTGAAAAAATAGCACAAGAGTTGACACATGCCTTGAATCCTAACGTCATGTTTTGGTCGTCTACAAGCAACAAAGATTTTGAGTGACACCATGCGATGTACCCCGTCCGTATGCGGTATCCCCCAAGGGTCGGCCGTATTTTGAAGATTATTTTTGCGCGAAGGGGCAGATGGTGAGGTCAAAACGACAGAAGAGGTATTTGGAGACCTAATTTCTGAATTCGGGGCGAATAAAGACTTAATTTCTGAAGGCGGAGTGGATCGTTGATAAAGTTTCAAAATCTTGTTGAATGACGCCACATTGTCCGAAACGCGGGGTACCTAATGTATTTCCTGTTTGATATGTTTGGACGTCAAGAAAACTATGGGGTGAGGCTGGGTGTCGTTGAAATCGGTCGTTGGGCTCCTCAACGATCAATTTCAGCGATGAACGCAACTTCCTGTCCGCGTGGTTTTATCCTTACAGTCGCCTAGGCTGCGTAGCTCAGCACTCCATGTCGATCCGTCCGGATAAACTCAAAACCTCCCTCCTCCAACAATCCTAGCGGGCCCCACGCAGAACACGGGTGACTGAATGGAAACGGCCCAACAATCCCCGTCTCCACCAATCACGTGCGAATAAAGATAGTTGGAACCTCGACATGCGTCCGCGTTCGGGAAGGGACGCTTCGGATCTGACCGGCTGCGCCAGTCTTCTGACCAGCGATGATGATGAGTGCTAGGCGACCGGAAATTGGTGGACTCCGCATGTCCTTCAACAAAATGCGCCACGAACAGTCCGATAGCGTCCAAGGACAGATTTCAACGACACCCAGCCTCACCCATGGTCTTTGTCGCACAGTCGTAAATGTTATCTTGCCATGCTCTGTTTCCTGAGACAAAAATTTACCGGGAGCGAGAGAGCAAGGTCCCCAGGTGGAAGTATGCAACTATGCTGCTTGTGATGCGATGGTGCGAAGTGGAGGGTAAGGACGTGCTTGACGTCCATCATAATTTTCCACGAACGTTCATGTCCCGCACGGTCTAAAATGAAGTTGTGCAAGTGGACATGCGGGCCAATCGTAGCCGTCATCTCAATTCCATCATCGAAATCGAAATGGAAAATCTGTGAAACACAACCTCGTATCACCTTTCGATTATCGGCACTTCAGAAATAGTGAACGCAGCGGCTTCCGCACATGCAATAATCTGTGACCAGACATCGACGCGAACTTCTAAGGCAATAGACCCCCTTGGAAAGAACAGGGCCCGGCAAACTGCGCCTTGGATCGCTATCATGTGTGCAGATGGGCGTTAGGCAAAAACGATTTCCCCCTTTAATCTCGCGCAGCAAGTCACTTCACGGCACGGCATAACGTTCCATGAAAACAAAAACTGTCAGATTCAGCACATCATAGACCCTCGAGAACGGAACGCTTGCCTGATTTTTCATATTTTTTTCCGGTTCAAGGACCAGAGAGTACACCTAAATCCCCGATCTCATAAAACATTCGGAAATCACCTAGTTTCAAGGAAAGTCGAGACGCATTTCCAATGACAGAACTGTTTGGGAAATTTGCGTAGAAGAAACAAACCTTTTTCCATTCTCAGTCCGGTTTCCTTAACCAACTGTCGGATACGAACAGTTTTGACAAAAAATCACAATTAAGGCCAGCCTGACAGGATGGAGAACCCCAACGGCATGTTGACGGATGATCGTCACTCAATTCCATATCTGGTGCTGAAAGAGACAGATCATAAACATTTATCCATTCACCTGAATTAGTTCAATTCTAGTCATCTCGTGACATCCACAATGCAAAGCAAGGTACCAAGATAAAGCGTAACTATTGTTTCAAATATTCAAACCGACAAAACTGAAAAACTAAGAATTGAATGTAACTATAAATGAAGACATTAATTTCCAACAATCAAATGTATACAAAAACCTCCTCTGTTAATCAGTGTAAAAAATGAACTTTCACATACATGGAATCTGTAGACAAATGCAAAACTTTTGTTGTATTTTGAATATTTTCAGTGTATGAATTAATCAAAATTTAAAATATTCATTTAGAAAATCCGAATTTATGCTGTAATATATAAGCATGCACATAAAATAATACATAATCACTTCTTTTTGTGAATCTACTGATCATGGAATGCAAAATTCATGTGGAAGTCGATGGAGATCAATTTCATAAATTACATGGTAATTTATTCATCAAAGAGAAGACATCCATTCAATACTACAAAACTGTTACATTTTGATGTACATGCAAAAACAAACATGCACAACACATTGTTATTCACGGTTAACATCATCCCAGATTTTTCAATATACAATGAAATCCATATCACGAAGAATAGAAGTGAATCAGTGTACTAAACCTTTCTATACAGGGTTGAATGATTATTGGCAAAATCAATATCATAAAACATGTTTTAAATCATGATCATGTACATATATTACTAAAAAATCTTATCTGATCCATTCCAAAGATATTCAAAAAACATTTTACAATCAACGTAATAAAATATTGAACTTTTGTAATGAAAATCACTGTCAGATGTAATGGATCAATGTAAAAGTTAACAAATCATAAGATTGAAATTTCAATGAAAAAAAATAAAAAAAACTTAATTGAAATTCATCTTAAGCTTTTTGTCGCCAAAATAATGATCATGATTCATGTTTTAGTTTCTTGTTATAACAATATTTTGAGGGAAGCTGTTTTCATCATGAAAACCAAGTACACAACACTCGACACAACATATTCTACCCTAATGCACTTTATTTTAGATTTTTTTATTGATGCATACCTTATTTTGATAAAGAATTTTCACTTTTGCATTATTTCCACGTACCCTTGATTTCATCTTTAATGACGGCTCGTAGCTTCAAATTCAATAAGATGTGTTTATCTTCCCCATGACAACAAAGTGCATTAGCGCAACGAGCGTGCCACCTTGCTAGCCTTGCTCGTAGTTGAGGCTCAAGGAAAGCTGACATGGAGGCAGCCTTGTCATTGGGCTTGGCAAGAGCAAAACCGGAGGACAAGGGTGTTGAACTACGAGCTATAGAAATGCAAAACATAAGGCAAAACAATACTTAGCATAATTTCTTGCACATGAAATGGAGGCAACCTAAAGGAGTGGACAAATGATCTTAATCAAAAAGAACAAATTACTGACCAGTGGTGAGTTAAATTCGAATGTTGAACATTTGAATTGTTCAAGAAAGTCTTTAAATACGATTTGAAATTCAATTTTGACGAATTTAAACCAAGTTAAAAATATCTACATTCGAAATCAAAGTGTAGTAGGGTATCGATAATTTTTCTTCATAAAAAATCAAAAACCAAAACGAGATTGACAAATTTTATGTTTATAAATGAAAAAACCACCATCATGAAAGTATTAAAATGTTTATATGTCACAGGTTAAGTTTTGAAATGGGTAAAACAAAAGTCTTTTGCTGAAATAGGAAACTAGTGACGTTTTTCTTACTTCACTTCATCACAAAGGAAAAAGATATACACCCTTAGAAACAAAACACCTTTAAAGGCAAAATTGTGAGTTGGTATTTTCAAGTTATTTGAAAAGGTTTCCTAAATTATATATATACAAAAATATTCAGGTACCATCATCAAATTATTAACAAAGTCAATGTTTGCGAGAAAAGAATCAACCTAAAGTCTAGAGAGGTCAATTATGTAAGAGGTTGGGGTGCCTTTACACGATGTTGAGAAGCTTGGAAGAAAACCATGGATGGTATAAACCAACCTCATAATATAAGGAGATAATAAAAAATTCATGTCCCTTGTGCTAACCTGATCTCATTGACATAACATATGTTTCATACACTATGCCAATAACAATAAGTTTTCTAAAGAAGAATAAAAATATGTGGCAATGCATTACTATTTGATGTGATTTTCTTGTTTTAAAATGCCTTCCATTTCTCTTCTATTAAATCTGTAATTAAAGGATCAGCACTCTTTCTAAGCTCACATGACATTGTGTATTTAAATGTTTTCTCAATGCATCCTCCCCATTAGTATCCTCCTATACAAACTTCATAGCTTAATACTACTTAGTCCTTGATCTTGGTGAAGTGAATGAATTCGTTTGGAAAGTGCTCAAATGATTGCTAACTTTATGAGACTTGTTGTGCTTCAAGTTACGCATTCTTGAAGATCTAATTATCATATCATTTCCATCATATCGTTTTCTAGTTACTATGAAAAGTATGTTGCACTTACTTACATTTAGTTTCATGATTTTTTGCATGTAAAATCTATCTTATGCCCCTGAAAGCAAATGTCTAGCATGAACACTACAACTCCCCAAGGATGTCTAAACATTTTTTGGTACTTAAAAACATAAAGACATGGACCTGGTTTAGATTTTTAAAAGTACAGAATTACTATGAAGTTGAAGCAAAAACATAGGAAAGGACAAGTGACAAAGAATTATGACCAACCACCCTACAGTTAGAAGGTAGATGGTTATACCCTCCTCTTGGAACTAAAAGATTACTCCAAATGATTAAGAGGCAAGGTTTTGAGCCGTGGCATGACGTTTCCTTGTATGATTTTCTAAAGCTTCTCTCACGTGGAGGAAAAAAATCAGAATTTTTCGCATCCATTACCAGCCAGTAAAAAGTGGGTTTCATTCAATAAATTTCATGAATTGATTTGTGAGACTGGTTATGGATGTAAATAATAAGTGACCTAATTGGTGAATACCCTCACATTCTTCATTTGTTCATTTGTGATTATTTTTCACAGTGGATGGTTTTATGAGAGGTAATGGTTTTTGTAGAGTAACATAGAGTGAAGTCGGTTTGTTTTTTTCTTGGCATAGTTCCTTCTTAAGATCATGAAAAGAAGCAAATAAGTAGAATAATACATCAAAAATAACATTTTCTGCGTAAGTGGTAGAATGAAAGAAATAATGTTGAAGTAAAAGTTTGAGACTAAGAAATAGTGCAAAGGAAACATGAGCTCTAGAAGTGAAAAGTAACATGAAATGAGTGTACTAATAAAAAAAGTTATTTTGGTATGAAATGAATTTATCATGTACAGAATACAATGATTTCCCGAGTCAGTTTAACATTGTTTTCCATGTTGATACAACATTATGACATAAAATGATATTCTTTCAATGTTAACATCAACCCTTAATATACCACAAGGAGGGTGAGAATGACATTTTCCATTTTATAACAAGAAGTTCAATATGAAAGAAACATGATGAAAGTGAATATTTCTGTCAAAATACTCCTCACTTGTCCAGTCCTTGATGTATGTAATATATAATTGATAGAAATGGTAAGAGAAATATCAAAAGATACGAAATTTTCAGCTAAAGTCCTCAACATGTGACGTTATTTGATTTCATTGTATTAGGGAATGCCTATTATTAAGCAATATCTATTTTATACATGGGTACAATCAAAGTGACTGTTATGGAATCTAGATGTCCATAATATTCTCATGAAACAGCTTCCAACTTGTGGTTCTTGTAATATTTCATGATCATGTTGGAAGAGATATTAGATTATTTGTTATTTTAGATACATCTTCTGAAAGTCTCTCGTTCATTGATTTCAGTAATCTTTGTCCTTACATTCTTTGTCTTGCACTCTGCTTCCCTCTTTTTTCTCAACCTATACACCATATTTGAATGTACAAGGTATTCATGTTATGTTCAAAGTTAATGGAATTTGTGGTTGAGTTCAATGATGGACCAACCATTGACCTTGTGAGGGTTGTATTTTTTATTAATGATTGAATTGTTTTGTTGATGTAGAATCATTACAATATATTTCATGGCAAAAACGCTTTATAATTTCCTTTTAAATGCCCTAAATAATTCAATCCAGGGAAAAAGAGGTGATTTTATGTGGATTGACAATTTTATCCTTCTGTTAACATTTGTTTTTTTTTTAAGATGTGATTTGATGATAAGTCCATTTCACATTTTTTGGAATTAAACAATGTTAACAAACATCCATTTTTGTTTAACAAAATCATTTGGAAAATTTAAGGTCTACTTTTTCTAATTTTTATCTCTAAATGTAAAGCTATTTTCAGAAAAATTATTTGGTTAAATGCATATGTTAACTCTATGATAATTGTATTGTATAATACTTTATGTCCATAATTTGCTTTTTTGCGCTTTTATTCATGGCACTTTAAACAGGGTAGTCGAAAAGAGGGGATATAGGAGAGGAAAATAAGAAGATTGAAGGATGAGCATGGAGTGTGTGGAGGTTGAGCTTTGTGTCAATGGAACACTTTGCTCCCATCTAGAGCAGGATGGCTCTATAAGGGGAATAGCAGAGAGTTAGCTGCAGGGTTCGCTATGACTCTCTATGGGGTGAGGGGGGTCAAGGTGTTGAGAGGTGTGTGGGGAAGTGCTCGCGAGAGGTATGAAGGGAAGTGCTCTCAGAGTTGAGATGGGATTTATGGCGAGGAGACCTGTAACTTAACAAGGGTCTTAGGTATAAAAAAGCAAGTTTCTTTCAAAGAATTAATAGAGAAAGCTTTCGACATTGACCCCTATCACATTAAATGGCTCCTCTTGCATCGTTTGCTACAAATTGTGGCAAACCACACATAGTGTGTGCATGTCGCAAAGGGAATCGCTGACCGATCCCCAAGAAGTAGCGACATAAAGAGATGTATGACTTAAAGGGAAATGAAACATGAATGATTAAACAAGAGAAGCACATCCTACTGGACTCAACTTCTCTCTCTAACTCAAGGAGCAACAAGGTTTACTTGATTTGACATGATATCGTAAGAGAGTGTAGATGGAATAATTATGAAGATCAAAAACCAAATCACAAGCACAAAACGACTACTTGACGCAGTTGGAACATTAAGAAGGGGAAGCATCCTTACAAACACAATTGAATTGGAGCATGTATTTACCAAGTACATGTCATAGAACATCAACAAAAGCATAGTCCCTAGAGTACACCTTCAAAAGAATGAAGCCAAATCACTTAGCTTGAAGCACCCATTCATAAGTGCCCGACCACAAGCACCCCTACAAAAGTTGGGGCCTTAAACACCTCACCCAAAGAAACCTTCAAGAGGGACCGAGCGAAAAGCACACGATTAGAAGCACCTGCCTGCTCACCTCACTTGATACATATTAGCACTAGGAGCGTTGACCAAAAAGAACTCAAAAAGGAAGGAGGAGATCCATTAAAGATGGTCAAGGGCCTACACCGTAATGCCATGAGGCACATACTGACAAAGACACTCATAAAGCCAAAAAATGGTGGCCAAAAGGAGAGAAACGAGATAGAAGAATGCATCAATATGGAAGTGGGAGAACAAAGTCAATACTGTAGGGGAGCAAGTGCAAAAGAAGATGCATAAGACAACCAAACAAGGAATGTGAGTAATAGATCAGAAAAGAGGGATTGTGGAAGGGAGAAGGCAAGAAGGGGAAGGAAGAGAAAAGAAGCTAGGAGGGGAAAACAGGGGTCTCCAAAAGCACAAAAGGCAACTTCAGCACACACAAAAGGTTAAGCCATGGATAGCATGAGCCAAGGAGAAAAATTTCAAAACACATAGCTAATGCACATGAGGTGCATAACTAGCGTACATCAGGTGCACACAGAGCACAAAAGGGGCAAACACAATGTCAAAAGAGAGAAAAGAGAAATTTGAGTGAGAGGGAAAGAAAAAGGTCAATAGTGGGCAGGATTTCACAAAGAAGCATTCGAGGGAGAAGGGAGGAGATAAGGGAAGGAGATTGGTCATTCGAGAGGGCCCATCTAGAAGGGAAGGAAAGAGCTCACCACCAGGTGGAGATTGAATCCACATCAAAAGGGGTCAAAAGCACTCGTGTTGTAAAGAGGATATCGAGATCCTCCAACCAAGATAAAGAAGATCAAGCACTGAAAAAGAAGCTAAGAAAAGTAAAATAAATGCTCACAAGCAAGTGAGAGGGCATGCGGAAACAACAAAGAGAGAGAGCTGAACATCAAGGAAAATTTTGTAGAGTTGAATATGAGGAAGAAGCAAAAAAGACAAGGCAAGGAAGAAAAGGAGGGAAGAAGAAGGGAGAGAGATTGAGCCAAAAAGGGAGGAGAGTAAAGAGGGAGAAGGAAAACGATAGGTAAAGGAGTGCAAAGTTGCGGAGATGAGGCAGAGATACAAGGAGAACAAGAGGGAGGGGTAGGAGAGTGAGGATAGAGAGGCAAAGGGAGAGTAGGGATATATAGGGAAACAAATGACAGAGGGGGACAGATTGAGAGAGACACACAAAAAGATATTCAAAGAGAGAGAGGGAGATAGAGAGAGAGGGAGAAAGAGATGAGAGAAAACGAGTGTGAGAAGAGAGAGATTAAAAGTCAGAGAGACAGATGGAAGGGGAGAAGGCAAAAGAGAGTGGGGTAGAAAGATAGGGAGAGATTTGGAGGGAAAGAGGGACAAAGTGAGTTGAGAAAGAGTAAGCATGTGGAGACAAATAAAGGGTAGGAGGGAGAAAGAGACAGGGAGAAAGGCAAAAGATAGAAAGAGAGAGAAGAGAGAAAGAGACAGAGAGGGGGAGAGAGAGAGACAGAGAGAGAGGAAGAGAAAGAGGGAGAGAGATAAAAAGGTGGGGAGGAAGGGGGAGAAAGAGGTGTGGAGAGAGAAAAAAAGGGTGTGGTAGAAAGAGGTTGAATTACGAATAATTCCCTGATCCAATCGACATGAGTTCACTCATGCACTTGTTGCTTGCTTTAGAAAGCTGGGTTTTAAAACATAGGTTAGCTATCGAGTATAATGACTAACGTACATTTGCAATGTGTTAGAGTGCACACCGCGTCTTGGCGTAATGATAAGCAATAACAGCCCCCTAGAGGATGATCTTTCGCCTCATAAGAACAATGTTCTTAAATGAAACATGCATGGAGCGCTCGAAATCTGCAACATCACCAATGACTTCACGCATATCAACAAATCTATTGAATGCATCAACCTTGTGTTTTTCAACTCAAACTTCAATGAAAATGACAAGATTATCCACCCTTTGCATAGTTAAGACGAATTGTCTTCAATGGAAATCAACATCGTGAAGAAAAGAGGAAGTAAACAAATTTGCTATTATTGCCACAAGATTTGACACATTACACGGAACTTCACAATGTGAAACCAAAAGGGGGGGAAGTAGTAGTCAAACCAAAAAGGAGGAGAGGTGTTGGGCAACCCCCAAGGGAAGGAGATAACAAAAGGCCTTCCCTTGCTAGATCATTTGTGAAAAACGATTATACACCCACATGAATACAATAACCATTTAGGGCGGTTCCAGGTTCTAGGATGTCATCGTGAAATACGAGGACAACTAGTTTGCAATACCTCTTAGATTACACCCACGGGGTTGTGAAAGTCAAGATACTTAACTAGTGTTGCTTGATGGAGGTGCATCTCATAGTTTTGGGATGTGGATGACATAACTGGCTAGTAATATTGGCAAATGAGGAACAAATACATGATTCTTGAGGGTGACTTCCATTCTCAACTTAATTTGCAAGTCAACTTGAGTTGCCACTTTGCCCACTTATTATGTAATGAGTAGCAGGTTTTTTTTTCCAATTGTGTGATAGGTAAAACAAGGCAGCTGAAAGCGTGAGAATAGTGCCAATAGTAAGTACATGCATGCAGCAATCCTTGGCCACGCATATCCTCCTCAATGTGGCAAAAATATACTTGAGGAGTAAAGTTTGAGTGTGGTTAGTCTTGATCAAATTGAGCAAAACCTATAACAAATCTCTGGCCGCGACTAATACATTAGCCTTTTAACCCTCATTAGCCTTAATGATATCAAAATTCGCCAACCTACCAAGATAATTCACTACCTTTGTGAATGGATTTAAAGGGATGCCTACTAAAACGTTATCGAGCAAACTCGCTCCCAAACGCAACATCAACCATCATATTCGCACAAATTCATCATCAGACCAAATGTCACGGGGACCGATCGGATGAGGGATCATAAACTCAAAGAGCTCAAGCAACAACTGAAGCAGATGTAGACTCACGCGTTCATTCAACGATTTGTTTCACCATGCGCCACAAGATTGCTAATCATAGAACAAAAAACTAGAAACATGTGGATGTGAATGGACTGTTGGGCATTGAACAACATCACGATAAAGAACCGTTACCCTTTACCTAGAGTGGATGAGCATTTTTATCGACTACATGTAGTTAGAACGTTTAGCACATTTGATCTATGGAGTAATATCCATAAAAGACTTTGAATGGTAACATGGTTATTAAAAAAATCTTTTCAAAAGTGGTACATGCATTTTGAGTTCATAATTCTGTAATTCAGACTAAGAAATGCCCTTACAATGTTCATGGTAAGAATGAATAATATGTTGCACCCAAACCTCAGTGACTTTCGTATGGTTTACCTCAATGACGTTCTCGTGAACAGATGAAACCTATCAAAACATTGAAGACATCTATGATAGATGCTTGAAGTTTTCCCAAACAAGAAATTATATACAACCCTCTCACAGTTTATGTTTGATTCATCATCAATCAACTTTCTCAGGCGCATCATTGCTGGTAAAAACAATATCCATGCACCAAGAAAAAACTACTTACATTGGCTGAAAAATCAATTCCAACAAAGATATGTGGTGTTAATGTTTTTCTTAGGTTTTGAAACAATTCGATGAGGTTTGTGAATGATTAAGCATGGGTTTCTTGCCTCTTTCTGATCTAGAAAGCAAAGATTTTATGTCCTTGCGTCAAGTTGTAACCTTGCGCCAACCCTTTGATTGGTAAATCCAACGACTCAGAACATCATTGCTACTAAAACTTTCGACTGAGCAGTCGGAGTCATCCTCGTACAAGACAGTTATAAGAGAAAAACCCATTGCATACATATCACGAAAACATTACAAATCACGGATCAACAAAGCCATCCTCGAGAAAGAATTCCTTATGGTTAGTCAACCCTTAAAAACGTGGCCCTGTTGTTTAAATTCTCATAAATGTGTGGTTTGAACAGATCACCATGCCTTCAAGTAAATGAAAATGCAACCTAAATATCAACTAACTCAAACTCTATGGATGGAGTTCCTTTGATCCAAATTTGAGCACCATATTAAGTATTAGCCAGGTTAAGCAAATACGGTGGACACACATGGCCATCGAATTGATCTCACAGTGGTGTACACACTATAGATTCAAGCTAACCCATGTGGTTTGAATCACATAGCATGTGATTACGAGGACCACAACACCTACAACACAGCAAAGCTCCACTTTGCAGGCTTCTTTTGAAGCACAAAACACAGAAATCAAGTTGTTCACTCCCAAGTTTAGGAGCTACAGTGCATGATTCTCAAAAAGTGTAACTTCACCAATCAAGGAGGCCATTTTGTATGGGGTTCATTGATCAATCATGAGTGATCAAGATGCGTGGTTCACCAACTAATTATGGCATCACTTGATGAATCGATATAAGAGTCATCTTTATGTTTGAACAACATTCTAAGCGTAAACCAATGAAAAAATCAGTGAAACAAAAGACGCTCATAAAACCTTGTAAATACTTATGGTAACCTCACAACGACTACTAAGAAACCAATCTACCAACACTCTAGGTTATAAACAAGTCTGTAATGCTTGTTACTACTGGGGATTTGCTGTTTGAGGTGGTTTATAGAGCAAAAACAACTTTCCCTTTCACTTTGTAGATAGAGACTATCATCTCCTCCCACAAGATTCATGAACAAAAATTGTACGCAATGTGGGAAGAAACTTGCCAAATTCTTGCAAAAAGACAAGCAAAAATGAAGCAACATGGCCATAAACATTTCTAAACTAAAGAGTTCAAGATTGGAAAAAAGGTTTTCTCAACTCCGTGAATGTCAAAATCCGTGGATCAAGCAAAACAAAGCTAAAAGCATAGTGAGTGAGGCCATTCAACATCTTCAAGACGTGCACTCTAGTTATCACAGAGTTATGGCTACTTGGAAACATGCACATCCAATTGCTCATCTACATCACTTAGCTTTGACATTACATCCTTTTAGCTAATGATTTTCCTATATGTGTGGCACATGCCCTGCCAACCATGATCGCAGACCACATGATATAATTCAATATTGATGAGGAGGTGAAAGTCAATATTTAGTCAAGTGGAAGAACTTTGACATAAAACACAACTCTTTGGCTCTAGACAACTACCTCTTCAATGTCGATCATCTCATCTTTGGCTTTTGACCTCGCCCACGGCCCCTGAACAGTAACACGCGCGAGAATTGCGACTAAAAGGTAAGGAAGTGTTATGTCGATGGCATACACAAGGCCAAGACCTAAAAGCACCTTATTTGTTGCTTTGCCGCTCTTGACCTATCTCACGACTTAGTCACAAAAACTTCTTTTGCAGGCCATGGGCATTAAATACCTCGTATAGACCATGTGCGCATTGAAGGTTTTTGAATCACATCTTGATTTTGCAAGAAGTCACGTCGTCGTTTATCCTCGATTCAAGGCTACACACAAAGTTTGCCCACACGACTTTACCAAACTTTGTGAACCGATAATTTGGTCTTGAATCCGCTTGCCAAAGTGACAATGGTCTTCTTGAGTGAGAAAACATGAACATTGTATCGCAGCACACGAACTTCCAAAACTCCAAAGGGCTCAACCAAGCCTTTTTTTTCTTGCACTTGCAAGTTTAATGTATGTTGCAGAGTTTCTGAACTTAGGGGAACAAGTTATATTTTTGCTTCTCATAATTCTTAAAGAACCACATTCTTGTGAAAATGACACGTTCTGTTTTGACCTTAGGAGCACCTAAATTTTGCCGCACAAAAACGTGAGATTTTATGAATTGGGGGAAAAGCAGTCACAAGAAAAACTTTCATTTTCATACATCCTATGGTGAAATTAGTTATTATTAGACATCATAATCTGAAATTATTGTACTAATGATGTCGTACTTTTATATACAAGTTCTTTTATATTGAATAATATATATATGTATAAATTTGTATTAAATGTGTTGTAATATATTGTTATATCAATAGAAGACATTATAATAAATTTTATGCAATTGAAAGTTTTTTCTTTCACCGGTTTGATTGAATTACAAGTTTAAAATTGTTTTCATGGTTTTTTGTGTATTCTTTATTTCTGAAAGTTTTTTACGTGAAATAGAATGCCTACAAATTTTGGATGTTCTTGATTTTTTTTGCGCTTTAATGAAATGTTTTAATTCTATCCTTTCTATCAATGTTTTGATGGTAAGTGAAAATCATTGAAACAAAACATTAAGAAAAGATTTTTGATATGTTAAAAAGCAACTAAAAACCTTGCTTTGAATCAAATTGTTGAAAAGAATTTTAGAATTTTTAGATGTATCATTTAAAACATCTATCCTTTATCGTCAAATTTTGGATGCAAAGGGACAAAACAGGCAACATGAAATTTGTGATGCAAGATTTTTAATTTCTTTTTATAGCGATGCTCTGGTACCTCATGGGCAACCCTCAGCACGTGAGCCCCCTTTCCCCATCTTCGTTTCCTTGTGAAGCCCTCGTTGGCACTCTGAGCCCCAATTGGCGCATGACGCAACACCGCCGTCCCCTCTGGCGCAATCTAATGGCCCGGATTATCTTTCCTCACCCCCTCTCTGCCTTCTCCCCCCTTCACCCTCATCTCTCTCCTTCCCCAACTATCCTTCTCCTCTCCCCCCTTTCCCTCCCTCGATCCCTCTCCTTCCTTCTCCCTCCCGACCTCCCTCCCTTTCTACGTCCATACATCCGTCCGCATGTTTGTCTGTTCATCTGTTCGTCCATCTGTCCATTTGTCTTTTTGACTATCCGTCTGTTCATCTCGCTCAAATGCCCCCTTTGTCACTTCCTCCGTCCCTCCCTCTTTCCCTCCCTCCATCCCTGCCTCCATCCCTCCCTACGTCCCTCCCTCCACCTCTCTCTACGTCCCTCCCTCTGTCCATCCCTTTTTCCCTCCCTCTGTACCTCCCTCCGTCCCTTCCTCTATCCCTCCCTCCGTCCTTCCTTCCGCCCCTCCCTCCGTCCCTCCCTCCTTCCCTCCCTCAGTCCCTTCCTCTGTCCCTCCCTCCTTCCCTCCCTCTCTCCATCCCTCCGCCCCTACCTTCGTCCCTCCCTTCGTCCCTCCCTACGCCCCTCCCTCTGTCCCTACCTTTGTCCCTCCGTTCGTCCCTCTCTCCATCCCTCCCTCCATCCCTCCCCTCGTCCCAGCCTCCATCCCTCCCTCCATCCCGCCCTCCATTTCTCCCTTTCTCCCTCCCTCCGTCCCTCTCTCTGACCCCCTCCCTCGCTCCC
>SZWC01013280.1:44830-55093 GCA_023375785.1 Penium margaritaceum | reverse complement strand
CTCTCTCTCTCTCTCTCTCTCTCTCCCTCCCTCCCTCTCGTGGGCACACACTGATGGGTCTTCGTGTTTCCAAATATGTTTCTTCCACTTCCTTTTCTCATGTCTACCCTATCATTCCACTTTCAGTCACACCTTTTTCCCTCTCATCCTTTCCTCCTCCCCTTTTGCCTCCACACCGTGCATCCCCTCCTCCTTGGTCTCCTCCTGCCCATCCCTCTCTAAACCCTAGCGAAGGTGCCCTACTCATGTACAAGTGGTGTGATGTGTTTCTTGACGCTCATGCAACTACCAACGTTGCATTGTCCACCGATGCCTACCTTGCTGTTTCCCTGTCTGTTAATTTCCTCAATGCGACTAATCCATTCCATTCTAAGGCCCTTTCCCTTCGTCTCACCTCTACCCATGCATCCTCTCCTATCCCACCACTACCTCCTACGCTTTCTGCTCCTGCCACTCATTACCATCCTCCTCTGCCTTCTCCTCCTCCTCCTCCTCCTCCTCCTCCACCACCACCACCCCCTCGTCCTCCTCCTCATCCACCTCCTCCCCCCCTCCACCACCATCTCCTCCTCCTCCTCCTCTTCCACCTCTTCTTCCCCCCCCCCTCTTCCCCCTCCTTTGACCCCTCCTCCTCCTCCTTCTCCTCCTCCTCCTCCCCCTCCTCCTCCTCTGACCCCTCCTCCTCCTCCTTCTCCCTCTCCTCTCCCTCCTCCACTTCCTCCTCCCCTTTCTGTACCCCCTCCTGCTCCTAGTACTCCTCCGTCTCCTTGGCCTTCTTATCCTCCATCGCATTTTCCACCACCATTGGTGTCCATCTCGCAAACACCATTGTTGTCACCATTGTTGCCGCTTATCTAGCTATGCTCCCATCGCCATTGTTTTCACTACACCAGCTGCAATCACACTTGTGCATGACATCGCTTTCACAATTGTCGTCCTCGCTACCATCAAGGTCGTAGTCAAATTCACTCTTACCTTCTGTGTCATAAGTATTGTCATTGATCTTGTTGTTGCAGTCACATGTGCACTCAAAGTCCCATTCGCACTCACATTCCCTTGCAAAATAGCAGTTGTCATCATCACTGTCGTCATCCTCGTTGTCATCAACGGGGTCGCACTCCCGGTCCCTTTCATTGTCATAGTCACCGTCCATATCCTCATTGCCATCATCGGTATCATCTCCATTGCCCTCAACATTGTCGCATTCATCTTCAACGTCATCGTTCTCAACATCACCATCACCCATCCCAACTGCACTCTCCTCCTCCTCCTTTCTATCCTCAGCTTCCCCCTCCTCCATCTTCTCCTCCTTCTGCTCCTCCTTCTCCTCCCCCTCCTCCACCCTCTCCTCCCCCTCGTTTGCCACGTGCCATGTGCACACGCACATAGCACGTTGCCTAGTTTACCTTCTCCTCTGTACATCCTTGAATACGGCTTGCAGGAATCTCCCACGATGTTGGCCGCCATTCTCACACTTCTCAATCCTATGTGTTTGTAACATCGCACTATTGGTGCTGTGCACTCCGTGCTGCCATGCGCTACGGCGCTAACATCACCTCTCTACACCAGCCCCAATTGTCCTTCTTTGACACCGGCGTAGGATAGACATTGCTTCTTTTCATGTCTGTCCTTGTGTCACGATCCACACCAGTCGCAACAATGGAAAATGCCCCAGCCTTTGCTAGCGGCCCATTCGCTTAGACCCCATTCTTAGGGTTGTGGTCAACCACCCGGACTAAGAAGTGTAGCGAACATTTTCATGCTAAACTAGTTATTTGTATACTTTGTTGGTTGTTTTGGTATAGGTTGTGTTGACCCGTGATCATGTGGTCACTTAGCACCCATACTCACATTGTCATGCTAAACTAGACAGTAATGTGTAGTGTCGCGTTTACAACTAGTGAGGCAAGCCATGTCATGAGATTAGCTCGGGCCACATTTGCCCCAACTTGGAGCCGGTAATGGTCAACGCCCACAAGCCGTTCGGTCAGGAGGCTTGGAGCCCTTAGGGCATGCACGCTAATCCAACTAGAATGGCGCGCTTATACCTCTTTCACCAACACGTGCATATGGATGCCTGTCTTTTCCCAGTTCCTTTCACTACTTCATCTTAACATATTTCCATCTTCAACATTAGGTTTTTAAATTGTTGAGTACGTTTTGCAGATTTATGTAATGTTGCACCTCTTTCACGATTCATATGTAGATGTGAACTACTACACATGTGTTCTAAATGTTAACCCTATGATTTTTATACACTTAATTGTGTATAACATATTCGAACATTGGAACTCCTTGAATTGGCTTCTATTATGCACCTCATCTTTGCAAATCATCCACGTTTTGCTCAGTCAAAAAAGGATGTTATTTCCTTTGTGGATTTAACACATCATAATTCATTATCCTTTAAATATTGGCTGTTGTGGTAGTTTTTTCAACAATACAAGAAGGATGATTCACCTTAGAATTTGTGGGGTATAGTTTGGCCTAAAAGAACTACATCAAACTTGACCGCATTTGGATCATGACCACCAAAAGGTGAGTGACGACACGAGTACTGCTTGTTTTTACTGATTATAACATCATTTCATGTTCGTCTATTTTTTGTGAATTAAGACTATGTGAAATCCTGTCCTTGGCACCCATTTCATTTCCATGTATTTTCGTTGTCCACTATGATAAGGGAATTCCTATGCACAAATTCCCAACGGTTCGAATCATAACCTACCATCTAAGTAGCTCTTATAAACATGTCACCAAAATTCTTTCGCAATATAGGGCTTGAACCAATAGTATGCTTTGTGTCCATTTAGGTCTTGGTTGGCAAGTGAATCTGCAAACAGTTTTGTTCATTCTTGCACAAATTTTTAAGTGTTTATATAAGTTTTTTATAATCCATGGAGAAATGTAAGACCCACACCAGTGCTTTGTGATTTGATGGCGTAATTTGCTTACGTTGTGCGCTTAACAATATGTGGGAAACATCTTAACTACGTTGGAGCAAAGAATTGCTTATGCCCAGTATAGAAACATTGCTTTTTCAAAACGTTGAAAAAAGAGCTCTCAAAAACTTGAATTTGACATATGTGCTCGAACTATATTGAAGTGTTACGACATTTCTTTGCTCTTGGATGGTATTTTTTTATGGAAGGTGTACTACGAAAGATTTCCAACTGGAGACAAGTCTATGCATGCAAAATCAAGATCTAAAAAACTAGAAATAGCTTTGCCACTACTGACCTGGATCACAAGAAAGTCACGAAAACATTTTTTGCTCATGGAAAGAATTCTTCGGAACATCCTTGAATCCTCGTATAATGACGACTACTTTCATATCACTTTCGAAACCACATGTCAACACTATGGATGAGGATCTTTGGAGCGACATTAAGAAACCTAATGAACAAAGAATTTTTCCTTGAAGCTCATCCTTGAACAGACAAGGAGCTTCTTAAACCAAAAAATCGGGATACAACTTTGCGTCACTTGATTCATCGCAAAATAGAACAGTTTGATTAACTCTCTTCTTTCTCCCACTCAGTAATGTATAGATGTTGGCGAGTTTTGGTACTTAGAGCAACAAATTATACTCCATTCTTCTCAAAATACACAACTTATCCCACTCTCATTAAAAGTGGCCGGCCCAATTTTGAACTGTGAACCAACTCACTTTCGACCGGCATAAAACCTTGTATCGTAAGGCATCAGTTTGAGCGTGGAAAAAGACTATTTTTCACACTTGACTTGAGATTCACACATGTCCTCAAAAGCATCTCCATTGACTAGACGTTTGGAGACCTTGCCGTGAAGTCGACGCACTGAGTGAGCGCACTCAACGACACCAATCTTAATCGACAAAGAGACCACTGATGGCTTAGGGAACCACACAAATGATCGTTAGTCTCATCAAGGGGAAGAATAAACGATGGTTGGCTCTTCAACTAATGCGACCAATGCAGAGCACAAAATGCCTGACATGCGAATTCCACCTCTTCCACGGACCAAGACAACTCCATCTTTGACACAAGAACAAATCAAGGAAGTGACTAGCCTTTTGGCTCAAGTAGAAACAGTTTAACAAATGTTTTTTCTTTGAATGCAATAGTACGTTGCTAAAATCTGTGGCTCAATAGCTCGAGAAGTGGTACAGGCTGATGGATTTCACATCGTCAAAGCCACAATTCATCGAGGACATCCTTAGCCATTCAATCCATCAAAGCCTAATAAATTCATTGTAAAGATCGCATGATAAATGTGGAGGTATACTTTACCATAGTTGGGGTTCACTCTGTGGAATAGAAGATGAACATCGCGGCCTCGCTTATGTAGGGCACAGCTTTAATTTGGTGGTTTGAACTCATGGCCATCCAACGGTAGAGAGGAGCAAGAGGCGCAGATCCTACGGCTTGCGCATCGTCAACATCAAGCGTATTATCTATAGAGCGTATTCACTTGACTTGGAAAATAGCAAAAACTCCCCCATCTAAGTAGCGCAAGGACAACCAGCATCCGTACTATTGAAAGTTCAAGTAAGGGGTTGTAAAAGTCAAGAATACACCATTCATTGCTTGACAATGGTTCATCTCATACTTTTGTATGTGATCTACAAGTGAACAATCTGTATTTGAAGCACAAACCTAGAAGCATTAAAGGAAAAGTATTCAACATTCAACTTTGCATGCACCAACTTAAGAATCCGTCACTACCATAAATTGAACATTTGTTAGACACAACTGTTCACAGGTCATGTTCAATGAGCAACTACAAGGTGATCCATTTGTGAGATTTCATGTAGAAGTAAAATCAGAAAATCAACATGAGTTGCATCGTTCATTGTATCAAACGCAAGGTGTAGTAGATTTTCCTACCGCTTGTGCCACATAAAGAACCATCCAACATGTGACAATCAACATCACCGTGGCAATCGTAACTTCACGCAAGCAATGACCACTATTTACATAGATATCACTTGACGTCTCAAAGAAACATCTACGAAGACGGGCCTCGAGGTGGTTGATCCACGTCAGTTTAAACAACACATGTAATGAATCAGTCATTGCAATAGATGCATAAACCTCATCTACCTCATCAGCCTCATCATCATCAAAGATTGCAAACATACCTGAGCCGTTCATTCCACCTTTGAAAGAATTCAAAGTGCTGGTCACTAAAGAAATACCAAACAAACTCCCTCCCAAACACCACGTCATCTAATGAATTGAGCTCAAACCTAGTAGCAAGCCAAACGTCAACAGGACTTATAGGATGAGTAATCACAAACTCATAGAGAAAATGGAACAGCTGGACAACATGGAGAGTCACGGATTAATGCTACCATCCTCACCATATGTTCTACCCGTATTGTTTGTAAAAACGAAAACCAGAAAAATGCTCATAAGCATGGATTACAAGATGTTGAATGACATCATAATCAAGAACCGCCAGCCTTTACCTCAACTCATGGTGCAAATGTTTTTCAAGCAATATTGATCTACGGGGCGGCTACCACCATATTTGCATCCACGACAAGGATGTTGCAAAAAATTCCCTCTGAATGGGTTTCAAACACTTTGAGTTTACGATTTTACCGTTTAAACCCACCAATTCCCATGCAATGTTCATGACAGCAATGAACAATATCCTTTGCCCATACATCAATTATTTCATTTTATTATACCTAGACAACATCCTCGTGTACAGCCAAACCCTAGAGGAACATCAACGACACCTTCAACATGTGTTAAGGGTCCTCCACCATGAGATGTTTCATAGGAAACTCTCAAAATGTGACTTGAGTCAATTCTTGATTGAGTTTCTTGGTCACGTCATCAACTGTGGATGGATATCCATGGATCCAAAAAACATGTCCGTGGTGGCACATTGGCCAAAGCCATCAAAAGTACACGACGGAGTTTCTCTTCAATTTTGCACCTGTTATTGAAGTTTTGTGAAGGATTATGCTTGAGTTCCTGCGTGTCTTTTTGACCTCACCCACAAAATTTCAGACAAGAATTGGGGAGACAGTGATCAAGAAACTTTAACATCTTTATGGAAAGCTCTGACCTTGGCGCCAACCCTTCAATCATCATATCCAATAGTTAAGCATGTCATGGCCATGGATGCCTTTGAATTTGCAATCATAGCTTTCTTCCTACAAGATAACGGTGAAGGAAAGTGACCTATTGTGTACATGTTGCGGAAGACTCACAAAGAAGTGCTCAACTATGTTTTCCATGAGTATACGATGCATGCCGTTATTCATGCATTTTAAGCCTAGAGTTGTTTTTTGTAGTGCTGTAGATGTGTGGTTAGAACAGATCACCATCCCTTAAAGTACCTAAAAATGCAACTGAATCCAAGCCAAAAAGAAACTCGGTGGATGGAGTTCCTTGAGTCCAACTTTGACTAAGAAATCAAGTATTGGCTTGGCAAGAAAAATCCAGCGGAAGCCTTGAGTCGCTGGTCTGATCTCCCGGTGGTCAACGCACTTCGAATTCAAGAAGACCTGGTATTGGCAAAGTTTTTCCCACGTTGCCACGAGGACTAAAAGTCTACAACACAAATAACTTCCACTTTTTAGGCTCCTATTGGCATAGAAAGCATTGAATTCATGTGGTCATCCGTGAAGTTGAGGATCTATGATGCATGCATCACAAATAATTTCACAGTACCGGTCGACGAGGCCACTTGCAAACGGAAACGACTTTGAAGAAGCTTGCAAAGAACTATTGGTGGGACAAAGAGGGGATGGACATCGCAATTTTTTTGTAAAATTTGCAACCCTTTTCATGGACACAAGAGTGGTTACACTAAACCCCACAGATCAGTACAACCATTCTTAAAACCAAATAAAACCGTGGACTGACATCTCCATGGATTTTGCTATTGGTTTACCCGTCACACCACAAGGGTTTGATGCTATGCATGTCGTTGTCGACTGGTTCTCCAACATAGCACACTTCATTCTGACCACTACAGATGTAATTGCCAAAGGAGGAGCGCGAATGTTTCTTAATCAAATTGTCCGACTACATAGGGTTTTGCGATCAATCACGAGGGATGGAGATGCACGGTTTACTAGCCATTTTTTGCGATATTTGATGAAGTGGTATGGGAGTCGAATATGACTTTCAGTGGAGTTCCATTCGCAAAATGATGGACAAGCAAACAAACCAAAATCTTGAACAAATTCTTTGAACTCTATGGAAAACGTGCAGTACCGACCATGTAGTGAAGCTGTTTGTAGCCGAGTTTGCATAAAATTGGCAAGATCTGTCGTAACGAGGAAATAATTACTGAAGGAGGTTTACAAAGCAAAACCAACCACCCAAATTAACATGGAGAACAAGAGAAATGTCGTCGTCGTTGACACACATCGACGATAATTTCTCACAATGTAGGAAGACAATCGTCAAAATCTTTCCAAGACGCCAACAAATATGAAGTGGCAAGTTGATAAACATGCACAAACCGAGGAGTTCAATACTGGCGACAAAGTTTTGCTCAATTTTTTGAATATCATACTTCGTGGATCAAGCAATCTGAAACTCAAACCTCGATGGTTAGGGGCTATCGACATCTTGTTAATGCGCACTCCTGTCGTCGCAAAGCTTCCACCATTTGACAACATGCAGATACATCTGGTCTTCCACAACAACAAGCTCCGACGTTACAACGATCCAGCATAACCTTTTCTTCGACACACGGCACCCGTTCCGCCTTTCATGATCCAAGATGGTGACCATGATTAGGAAGTTGAGGAAATCCATGAATATCTCTGACAAGGAGGCAAAGACTAGTATTTGATCAAATGGAAGAACTACAACACAATAAACAATAGCTTGGTTCCGTATAGTATGCTCTCAGACGTCGATCCTCTCATCGACGGTTATTGAGTCCGACTATGGCCACAGATTGATTACACGCTAATGTGTTGTGGCTAGAAAGGGGGAAGTGTTATGCTGATGGCATACACAGGGCGAAAACCTTGAAGTAGTCCACAAATTGCACTGTTGCTCCCAACTTACATTGCGACTTAGTCACGGTCACGTTTTGCGCGCTTGGAAGGAATTCTCTAGAATACCCTGGAATCCTCGTGCATTGTGAGATTCTTTCAGGTCACTTGCTCAATTCAGCAAAATATATCCTTGACGTTCCTTGACATTTTGAGATTATGGACAAGGTTCTTTCGAGTGACTTTGACAAACCTTGCAAACTTAGAATTCCTCCTCAAAGCCCCCGCTCGAACCGACGGGGAGCTTCTCAAACCAACAAATCAGGACACGGCATCGTTTCATGCAAGTCGCTAAAAACCCAAAGAACTTGACTAAGTTTCTTTTCTCCTGCACTCGCTTGTGTGCATATGTCGCAGAGTTTCGGCATCTACAACAACAAAGTATACTTTCTACTTCTCAAAATACCCAAACGAACCCCTCTTGTGAAAAGTGACCAGCCCTGTTTCCAACTTTGAACCACCGCACTTTCGATTGGCATAACAGGAATGCTCTCCACCACCCAAACTCCGTGTTGGGCCACAAACCTTCCACAAGCACTTGTGTTTGAGGGAATTTGAGGGTGGGTCAAACTCGCACTCCAACACCTTGTTTCCCAGCCTTTGATTGTATATTGTACTAGTTTCGGCCATGATGCTGAAACTCTGGGGTAAAATAAGAGAATTTGATTGATTGTTCTTTCTGTAGTAGAATCCAAAACTAAAGCTTTCGTTACGTGAGCAAAAGACTGTGCTATTTCCAAGTGCTCGCCCGCGTTCTTGCTAATCGAGTGTGCTCGCTCATAGACACATTCTTTTCGAGCTCTGGTTGAAGGAATCTTCTAAACGACTGTTTTTCATATTTAACAACCGTCGGAGATGAAGACAACACGCGGAGTATGGACAAAATCTCGTCTCATCCAATCATCGCAGCCCACTACAGCCCCACTAAATGCATCTTTGCATGACACGCTGGAAAGTGTAAGTTTTGTGGTACGAGTTTTATCTTCGATCCGCCGCCTTGGCTTTCCAAATCTTTTGCGCAGTCGTTGCGGATTCGATTCCTGTTCCAACACTCACAAGGCACCCCAGCAGCAGTTGCTGCACCAGGACGCTTATGCGCGCCAGTGCCGAACGATCGCAGCATTCCGATGAAGGCCAAGCCGTCTCCGAACTGCTAGGAACCGAGGCAATAGGAGGCGGCCGTCTGTCACTCTATTTTCGGTTCCGCAGCGCCAACCGTGCCTTTCGACTGCGCTGAACCGGCCCCACTGCTCACAGAGCTTACTGAGACGCTCCCATCGACGCTACCTACTCCTGACATCGGCAGCCTTGTTACATGCCTTCTGAGAGCACCATTGACGAGTGCACTTAGGCAATTCATCCCGTAGCAGGTCCACAATACTCCCCTGACACCTATCTTAGCTTTCCCGGGCGCCCGCAGCCACAATTCGCGGACAGCTTTCCACCTCTTCCACTCCAGAAGCGATAATAGGAACTTCACCGACCCCAGGACCAGGCAAGGCTCGGACTGCTTCTTGCCACCTTCTGACCTGAAGCTGCATCACAAATACCTTCCGACTGAGGTGCACACCAGCATGGAACCACAGATTCTGACGCATCATTGTCTGGAACCGCCAGCAGGGGCTGCCAACTGCGCCTCCATCGCCGCAGCCTCGCAGCCACAGGTGCCTGCGGAAACGCAATGCGCCTTGGCAACGGAACAAGCAGCAGCAGGCTGCCTCACGCGTTGCTCCTCTTCTTCGTCATCCTCATCCGCCGTCTCCTCTACATGGAACGAATCTTCCCTCCGGCACCTCCTTCGGACGAGTTCGAGTGAATCTGAGCAGGATGACACTGGTTGCAAGGCGTCTGTTCTCAGACGTGGCGCAAACATTTCTGGAAGCGAATGCCTGCATCAGTGTCCCAGATTCATGGATTCCGTTTCGCTGATCTCAAAGCTGACTACAATACTTAGGATGTGTCAGGAGCATGGAATCGTGCAGGCTGACGTTCAAGTGGAGGACTTGCTGTCAGAAGAAGGCCTACAAATCTTGCACCATATTGGCCTCGCTTCAGGCCTGGTTCTTTGAAGAGATTCTTCCTTCCTGCATTTCCTTATCCATGATGCGTGCCCATAACAAACCGAGCTCACCAATTCAGATCCAATTTCATGTATGCATGAGTGGGTTCAGCAGAACCAGCAGCAGCCGCCGCAGCAGCAGCAGCAGCAAGAGGAGGAGGAGGAGGAGGAGGAGGAGGAGGAGGAGGAG
>SZWC01013279.1:57998-71421 GCA_023375785.1 Penium margaritaceum | reverse complement strand
CAGGCGCAGGCGCAGGCGCAGGCGCAGGCGCAGGCGCAGGCGCAGGCGCAGGCGCAGGCGCAGGCGCAGGCGCAGGCGCAGGCGCAGGCGCAGGCGCAGGCGCAGGCGCAGGCGCAGGCGCAGGCGCAGTCGCAGACGCAGGCGTGCCACTGCATGCATTGCAAGTCCCTGCACCCATGTACTTGTGCACATGCACCGGAGACCATGGACAAATGCACACACACATCTGCGCACATGGACCTGAGGAAAACTATGATCCTACAGCTACAGATTTCGCTTCTCTTGGCGTGGCGCTGATTCACGGTCTTCATCAATGTTATGCGCATCTTTCTGGAATGAAGTCCTGTTACAACCATATGCACAAACTGGAACCGCAACACACACAAATGCTCTTGCATCTTCTTCTTACATGCATCTGCTGATATGCATCTGTGCATGGGCACCTGTGCACATACAGTGATGCACGTGCACCTGATCACAGCCTTGTGTGCACATGCACCTGCACTGGTCCTGGGTAAACGAACACGACTGAAGCAACACCGACTGTGAAATTGCAGATGGACCATCCTGAAATTGGAGAGCTTGCACCGTACGCGCTTCCACCATCCGAGATCACGGCCAAGTCCGTTTAAGTTGGCCAAGCACTTGAAGGCAGCCCTCGTCAAGGCCTCCTGGTTGCATTATCCATGAAAATTGAGTTATTCCCAGCTGTGACGCTCACTCATCCCACAGTTCCGCATGCCACCTTCTCATTCTTCTTAGCCCGTGTACATGTTGATGAGAAGTTTCCTCATTGTAGGCATTTGGCAGACACTGCCAAACTTAGCAATCAAGGTATCTTTGGTAGAAAAATACTTCTGTTCTTTCCAGTGCTGACTGCCTTCATCGATTGTTTGCACAACCTTGTTTTCATTTCAATGCACAGTTCTATCATTAATGTTCTCCTTATCAGCCATGACGTAATCGTGTGAAATCTCAAGATGGATGTGTGTAATACGCTCAGCCACGCGAACATCTGCATCATGGAGATCGCGCAGATGCACATGTGGACGTGTGCAATAAGCAACCACCTGGTTTGACAATCTTTTTTCCCCGAAACAGAGTGAAAAGGATGATCTTCCTGTGGTGTTCGCTGCGCTGGTTGTGGCTTCTATGTGGAGTACAAATGAGCAACAGTGGGGCAACAAGTAACTTGTGTGGCTTGCATGCGGAATCAACTTAGTTTGCCATTTGTGTCTTTAGTAATGCATGTTACGAGGGAGTGTGTACACGCCTTTCCTCACACATGGTCATGCGCCTTCTACCTCTGAAGTCATTTTTGCCCCATCCATCACATGATGAGCCCACATACACGGAGTAAATCATCATAGCACGAAGAGATGAAGTGGGCGCCTTGCGTGCTTGTTCATGAGGAATGTGAAATTCTGTCACAAAAAAAAGGTGGTCCCTATTTCCGAGCTTATGACGAGAAACAAGAGTTAGGTTACATGGTAACTGAGCAAAAGAATCTACTGTTGTGATTTGTGACGTTCTTGTACAGTTTACTGTGACCACTCGGTCGTGTCCATACTCGTGCAGATCCCTGAGGCGGGCCTTGGTGATACCGGTGCGACGACTGGCGGCGAACTACCGGCTTGGAGCTGGCCGACTACCGTTCCAGAGTCCTAGATGCTGCCGGGACTCTCTGCTGTCTTCTCTACAGCTTGCAGGCGTATTTCGGCGGACTCGCCATGAGCCCTATTTGCATCTTTTTGCATTGTATGTCCACCATCTGATGATGGATGCATGCATGTGACCAGTTGTAGCGTCCGTCTTTTGATCCTGCACGTCTAGGTTCAGACGGCGTAGCATTCTGACATGTGTGCGCAGAGTTACGGCCAAAACAGTGGTTTTGGGCCGGTTTTTAGGACAGCTCTTGGACTGCCGCGTGCGACACCCGCCGTGCGCCGCGGCAGGTATTCATGCCTTGGACCTATCGTTTGTTGTTTCTCTCTGCAATTATATTCAGTTTGAGTTTCCTGACACTGTTCGTGTCCCAACCCAGACCCTTGCAGTTTTGTCTCTAACTTGTGATTGTTGTCACACGCTGACCTGGCGCTGACGCCTAGTGTCACGGCAAGTGGTTAGGAAGGTTCTAGGAAACTTCTCTTGGTATCAGAGTAACAAGCCAGAGCTTGTTGTGCTGCATAGCAGAGATGCAGCAATCGCAGCAGCAGTGAGCAGCAGCAGCGGCAACAGCACACAGCAGCAGCGACAGGTCCTTAGAGGACCCACCAACCTGCGCCATTGCAAGGCGTAGGCCGCAACACCTGCGCGACAGAGGAGTCGTGCAGGAGGGGTGCAGCAGTGTAGCAGCACGCCAGCGCAGCAACGCATAGCAGCTGCCTAGCAGCGCAGCAACGGTGCTGGCAGTTTTGACCACAGCAGTAGCAACATCGGCGGCGGCATCAAAAACATCAGCAACAGTAGCCGCCAAAGTGGCCTGAGGCCATTGCCGTCCAGCTTAACGGCAGCAGCAGCAGCAGCAGCAACAACAGCTGCGTGCGCCATCTCTGCCCCTGTCCGTGCAACTTCCTAGAAGCTGCACAGACGTGGAGGAGCCGCAGACGAAAATCGCGTCAGCCACCACCTCCCCGTCGGCACGAGCTTGCCCTGGCTTCAAACGAACGCCGTTTTCAGCGTTTGAGGGTGCGTTGGGAAGCTCTTCTCTCAAGCTCTCCAGAGCTACTATTCACGCTCAGTTTCGTGCTCTGTCGCCACCAGCAAAGACTGAAGTGCAACGCAGATTTGTTTTCTGCTGAAATTCGGGCAGAACAGGGAAAAGTGANAGCAGCAGCAACAACAGCAGCGTGCGCCACCGCTGCCCCTGTCCGTGCAACTTCCTAGAAGCCGCACGGACGTGGAGGAGCCGCGGACGAAAATCGCGTCAGCCACCACCTCCCCGTCGGCACGAGCTTGCCCTGGCTTCAAACGAACGCCGTTTTCAGCGTTTGAGGGTGCGTTGGGAAGCTCTTCTCTCAAGCTCTCCAGAGCTACTATTCACGCTCAGTTTCGTGCTCTGTCGCCACCAGCAAAGACTGAAGTGCAACGCAGATTTGTTTTCTGCTGAAATTCGGGCAGAACAGGGAAAAGTGATGTTTTGCCACTTTTTCCAACTTTTTGCGACCAAAAATTTCACCATCATGTTCAGCACATTCAGGGGCCTCTGTGGTCCAAATTTTTCTTGATTTGGACAACCTTTTAGTGCCGAAATTTTGAAATTCCAGCACTTCGCCAAATTTCTGGCCGTCAGCACCATACTTAGCCAATTTTTTGGCCGGACAGTCAAAAGTTGCTAACGTCTCAAATCCTCAAGAAACGCTGACGGTTTTGAAATCCGACAAACTTGTCCTGTCGCCCTATACTGAGCGGCGACATGAGCCTGTCCGACAACAAGGAGAAGGGACCAGGCGACCCCTCCTCCTCTTCGTCTGGTGTACTGAGTCAACGCTTGCAGGCCATTGAGGACCTGCGAAGCCAGCAGGATGAGATGCGTCGCCTCCAGAGATAGCAGACTGACGCTATCCGCACGTTGACTGAGCTTCTGCGTGCTCAGTCCACGGCTCCTCAGCGGGTTTCTTAGGGGGCTGTCGGCATCGCAGTCTCTACCCAGCAGTTGGCTGAGGCACCCGTGACTGGCGCTCAACCTGTCCCACCACCTGCTGACCTCCTGGATGATGAGCCACTCATGTCTGGCATTACGGATGATTCCCCGGCTCAGGAGATTCGAGTTCTTCAGGAGCACCTCCGTTAGCTGCAGACGGGCACCCGATCTCCTTTGTTTTCCCCGATACGATTGTCACCTGACTACCCCAATGACCATCCTCTTCCAAGAGTCTTTCCCGTCTCTCGTCCTTCTCAGCGTGTGGTTGCTCTCCCCACGAAGCGGCAGCCCAAGGATTTTGAGGCACCACCTCCATGGTACATCAATGAGGATGGCTTCGACCGCTGGGAGATCCTGTTTCAGATGTGGGCTACTTCTGAGGGAGTTTGGCCTTAGTACCACAGCCCGTACCAGCCTACAGACCTAGCACAGGTACTGACAGCAGCCCGGGCCATGCGCAGACTCCTCTACGCCATGCCACGCGAGACTGTCGTCGACTTGCGCCCCTTCCTTGGCGAGGCTAGCACAGGCACCGGCGTCGATCCCCGTGGAGGTTGGGATCTGGCCTTATCTTTGTTGGTGGCAGAGACGCACGCCACTCGTCCATCACACATTTGTGCTGTCCATTCACTCTATCAGGGGCCTGCGGAGCCTGCAACGGATTACTGGCGACGCGCCATGCGCATCTACACGTGCTTGGGGACCTTAGGAGGTACACAACTGTGGGCGCTTCGTACCATTATGCTCGAATTTTGCCTCGAGTATACCGACATCTTCACATGGTACAGCGACGCTGTCCTCGAGCCCTTCTCAGCCACTCTGCAGCTGCTTCCTTGGGCGCATCAACTCTTCCTTCAGGTGACCTCAACTTGCGAGGCAGGTGTAGCCCATCAGGAGACTTCCCTCGCTGCAGCAGCCATCGCATCACCATCATCTTCCCTCTTGCAGTCTCCCTCTTCCTCCTCCATTACTTCCTTATCTGCCTCTCTTTTCGACCCCATCTACACCCACGCAGACACAGGGCGTTGCAGCAGCCACCAAGGGGGAAGAAGAAGAATAGGAAGCATGGATCAGGTCAGCAATAGTCGTCATCCAGTGGTAGCAGTGGACGTTCTGTGCACTGCTACAACTGTGGATGCGTCTATTGCTACACCGAGTGCCAGCAGCCGCTCGATTGGACGCGGATCACTCGAGGTCTCCAGACTGCTCATGCTCTGCGTTCCACGTCTGGCACGTCACCCGCATCCTCCTCCAGACGCGCGACGGCCACGACTGCAGCTGTTCCTGCCTCCTCACCGGCGAGCAGCAGCGATCCGGAACCGTGCGACCACACCATTGCCGGGCTTCGCCACCTTCTGGCGCTCCGCTTATAGGGAGGTGCGAGGGTGTCGTCATCGTCGGATGGTTCACAACGTGTTTGTTTGTCCGTTCCTGTTGCTCGTAACGACGCGTGTGGGGGAGCACAGTCAGCATGTGATGATGATGGGCCTGACTGCACCGAGTGGATTCATGAGTCTCATCTTTGTGTTGTGTGTCGTTCCTCCCCATTGACGACTCAACGTCCCTCTGATGCCGAGTGTTCCATTGTTTCTTGTACAGTCACGTCCTCCAGTCGTGACTCTGGTGGCACTTGGATCATTGATTCTGGTGCCACCCATCACATGACATGGCGTCATGGTAACTTTGTTGTTCTCGGCCCTGTCACGTCTGTCTGTTCTGTTCGTACAAGCTCTGGTCAGTCCTTGCCAGTCCATGGTGTTGGGGTTGTATGCTTGGATGGTCCGTCTGCCCCTTGTACCTTTCCGACGTGTTGTTTGTGCCTTATCTTGAGCTCAACTTGCTTTTGTGCGTGCCCACACCTTGATGGGTCTCTCTGTGGAGCATACCGGTGACTCAACGACTATGACTGCTACTGACACCCACAATGTCGTCCTGCGTGCTTCAGTCATGGATGATCTGTATGTCATCGCTCGACCCTCCTCTCCTTGCTCTTCCTCCTCCTCCGGTCATGTCTTTGTTACTGGTGTTCTATCTCCGGAACACCAGCGGTTGATTCACCGCCGTCTGTGTCACGTGGGCTCCGACACTGTATCGAAGCTCATTCGGACACAGCCCGCTCTCGGTCTTGACGTGGCTTCTTTCGAGAAGCCACCCAAGATTGACTATCTTTTTTGCGCTCAAGGGAAGATGCACCGGTGCACCTACCCTGACTCTCGTTCCCGAGTGCTTCGCCCTCTCGAGTTGGTTCACTCAGACCTTCTCGTCCCTCTCCCGATCGAGTCTCTGTCGGAGAGGGGCCGGTATGTTGTGACTCTGATTGATGACTTTACCCGGATGCGGTGGGTCTACAGTCTTCGTCAGAAAAGCTGCCGCCCTTGCGGTTCGACTCTGGCTAGTGATGGCTGAGCGTCAGTCGTGCCACACGCTACATACCTTCTGCTCGAATCGCGGTGGCAAGTTCCTTGGCGAGATGGACTCCTTCTTTGCTGAGCACGGGATTTCTCACCAGGTCTCCGCTCCTGCTACCCCCCAACAGAACGGTGTATCTGAGCGCTGGAACCGCACCATGGAGGATGCGGTTCGCGCCATCCAATCTGAATGCGGTCTCCCAGAGTCTTTTGTCTTTGAGGGTTTTGCCTACATGAATTGGGTCTGGAACCACCTCCCGCATGGTCCGCTTCCGAACCATATTACACCTTACGAGCTCTGGCTTGGACACCGTGCTGACCTTCATCTCGTTCGCGTCTGGGGCTCTCTGGCCTCCGTGTGGTACACCGAGGACCAGCAGGGGCCCAAGGTCTCACCTCAGGGCCGCTTGTGTGCCTTCATAGTCATTTCCGCGTGATCGAAGGCATCGCGCTTCTGGGACCCTACTCGTCGTCGCGTCATTGAGTCCCACGATGCGTTGTTTTTCGAGTCTCTTACCTACCGTGACCTGACTTGGATCACAACACTCTACGCCGCCCATGTTCCTTCCTGTGAGGGTTCTCGGTGGATGGGGGAGACTTCTACACCGGCGAGCACCTCTCATAAGGCTGATGTGTCCGCTTGAGCCCCCTCTTGGTCTCCGGCCCTTGATGATCCGGTGATCATTGCCGTCGGTCCACAGATCTCGCTTGTACAGCCTGCTTCACACCCCACAGGTACCTTTGTTCCCACGCCTCCTTCTGCACCAGCACCTGCGTTTGCTGGCACTCCTGTCTCTGTATCTGATCCAGTCTCGCCCACTCCCGTTCCTACATCGACTAGTACTCCTACCTTAGTGTTGTGTCCAGTCTTGCCTGCTCCGGCTGTCACACCCAGCCCCGTGTTTCCCACACACGCATCTCCTCGCACGGCACCTCCGGCTGCCTTGTCTCAGCCCTCACCAGCTGTGGTCGTACTTGTCCCTGTGGTCGCACCTGTCCCTGAGCCTGAGGTGCGTCCCTCGACCTCAAGTTACTCGCGTGAGCCCGGTGGCCGTCGTGGACCACTGGATTCCGAAGCTGAGCGAGCGTTGGGCCCCGGGCCCAGGCCCTCCTCTCGCAGCATCGCGAGTGGTGACCCCGGCACAAAGGCCCTAGGCCTCAGTGCCCGCACTGAGCTCATAGAGGTACATCCAGCGTGCCCCATAGGGCAGGACCTCGTCAGTCGCAAGTTCCATATCGCCTGTGACGCAGTAGCTGATCTCGTGGTCATCCGGCCCGACACTGAGGCGTGTGCACTTGCCATGCAGAGTTCTCCCTCTATGGCACCCGACCCGGGCACACTGAGGGAGGCTCTGTCATCACAGGATGCTGACACTTGGCGTGCTGCCTACGAGGATGAATTTCGCGCTATCCGAGAGCACAGAGTCTACGAGCTTGTCGACCTTCCTCCTGGGAGGAAGGCTATTCAGGTCAAGTGGGTCTTTCGCAAGAAGGTGAAGCCGGATTGCTCAATTGAATGCTACAAGGTCGTTCAGGATGGTTCACAGCGTGTTTGTTTGTCCGTTCCTGTTGCTCGTAACGACGCGTGTGGGGGAGCACAGTCAGCATGTGATGATGATGGGCCTGACTTCACCGAGTGGATTCATGAGTCTCATCTTTGTGTTGTATGTCGTTCCTCCCCATTCACGACTCAACGTCCCTCTGATGCCGAGTGTTCCATTGTTTGTTGTACAGTCACGTCCTCCAGTCGTGACTCTGGTGGCACTTGGATCATCGATTCTGGTGCCACCCATCACATGACGTGGCGTCGTAGTAACTTTGTTGTTCTCGGCCCTGTCACGTCTGTCTGTTCTATTCGTACAGGCTCTGGTCAGTCCTTGCCAGTCCATGGTGTTGGGGTTGTATGCTTCGATGGTCCGTCTGCCCCTTGTACCTTTCCGACGTGTTGTTTGTGCCTTATCTTGAGCTCAACTTGCTTTTGTGCGTGCCTACACCTTGATGGGTCTCTTTGTGGAGCATACCGGTGACTTAACGACTGTGACTGCTAATGACACCCGCAGTGTCGTCCTGCGTGCTTCAGCCATAGATGATCTGTATGGCATCGCTCGACCCTCCTCTCCTTGCTCTTCCTCCTCCTTCGGTCGTGTCTTTGTTACTGGTGTTCTATCTCCGGAACACCTGCGGTTGCTTCATCGCCGTCTGTGTCACGTGGGCTTCGACACTGTGTCGAGGCTCATTCGGACACAACCCGCTCTCGGTCTTGACGTGGCTTCTTTTGAGAAGCCACCCAAGATTGACTATCTTTTTTGTGCTCAGGGGAAGATGCACCGGTGCACCTACCCTGACTCTCGTTCCCGAGCGCTTCGGCCTCTCGAGTTGGTTCACTCAGACCTTCTCGTCCCTCTCCCAATCGAGTCTCTGTCCGAGAGGGGCCGGTATGTTATGACTCTGATTGATGACTTTATCCGGATGCGGTGGGTCTACAGTCTTCGTCAGAAGAGCGACACCGCCCTTGCAATTCGACTCTGGCTAGTGATGGCTGAGCGTCAGTCGCGCCACACGCTACATACCTTCTGTTCGGATCGCGGCGGCGAGTTCCTTGGCGAGATGGACTCCTTCTTTGCTGTGCCCGGGATTTCTCACCAGGTCTCCGCTACTGCTACACCCCAACAGAACGGTGTATCTGAGCGTTGGAACCGCACCATGGAGGATGCGGTTCGTGCCATGCAATCTGAATGCGGTCTCCCAGAGTCTTTTGTCTTTGAGGGTTTCGCCTACATGACTTGGGTCTCGAACCACCTCGTGCATGGTCCGCTTCCGAACCATGTTACACCTTACGAGCTCTGGCTTGGACACCGTGCTGACCTTCTTCTCGTTCGCGTCTGGGGCTCTCTGGCCTCCGTGTGGTACACCGAGGACCAGCAGGGGTCCAAGGTCTCACCTCGGGGCCGCTTGTGTGCCTTCATAGGCATTTCCGCGCGATCGAAGGCCTCGTGCTTCTGGGACCCTACTCGTCGTCGCGTCATTGAGTTCCGCGACGTGTTGTTTTTCGAGTCTCTCACCTACCGTGACCTGACTTCGATCACATCACTCTTCGCCGCCCATGTTCCTTCCTGTGAGGGTTCTCGGCAGATGGGGGAGACTCCTACACCAGCGAGCACCTCTCATAAGGCTGATGTGTCCGCTTGAGCCCCCTCTTGGTCTCCGGCCCTTGATGATCCGGTGATCATTGCCGTTGGTCCAGAGATCTCGCTTGTATAGCCTGTTTCACACCCCACAGGTACCTTTGATCCCACGCCTCCTTCTGCACTAGCACCTGCGTTTGCTGGCACTCCTGTTTCTGTATCTGATCCAGTCTCGCCCACTCCCGTTCCTACATCGACTAGTACTCGTACCTTAGTGTTAGGTCCAGTCTTGCCTGCTCCAGCTGTCACACCGAGCCCCGTGTTTCCCACACACGCATCTCCTCGCACGGCATCTCCAGCTGCCTTGTCTCAGCCCTCACCAGCTGTGGTCGTACTTGTCCCTGTGGTCGCACCTGTCCCTGAGCCTGAGGTGCGTCCCTCGACCTCAAGTTACTCGCATGAGCCCGGTGGCCGTCTTGGACCACTGGATTCCGGAGCTCAGCGAGCGTTGGGCCCCGGGCCCAGGCGCTCCTCTCGTAGCATCAGGCGAGTGGTGACCCCGGCACAAAGGCCTTAGGCCTCAGTGTCCGCATCTAGCTCATAGAGGTACATCCAGCATGGCCCATAGGGCACGACCTCGTCACTCGCAAGTTCCATATTGCCTGTGACGCAACAGGTAATCTCGTGGTCATCAGGCCTGGCACTCAGGCGTGTGCACTTGCCACGCAGAGTTCTCCCTCTATGGCACCCGACCGGGGCACACTGAGGGAGGCTCTCCCATTACAGGATGCTGACGCTTGGCGTGCTGCCTGCGAGGATGAATTTCGCGCTATCCGAGAGCACAGAGTCTACGAGCTTGTCGACCTTCCTCTTGGGAGGAAGGCTATTCAGGTCAAGTGGGTCTTTCGCAAGAAGGTGAAGCCGGATTGCTCATTGGAATGCTACAAGGCCCGCTTGGTCGTCAAGGGGTACTCTCAGATTGAGGGAGTCAATTACACTGACACCTTTGCCCGTGTCAGCCGCATGACCTCAGCTTCAGCTCTGTTCGGTGTAGTGGCTCAGCATGACTGGGAACTACACAAGATGGATGTGAACAATGCGTTCCTCCATGGCTCTCTGGATGAGGAGATTTGCGTGGCTCACCCACCGGGCTTTGAGGACGGTGACAAGGTCTGGCGCTTGCGCAAGTCCATGTACGGCCTCAAGCATTCTCGCGGTATTGGAACCGGAGATCACTGGCACTTTGACTCGTGCAGGATACGTATAGAGCGAGGCAGATCCCTCTCTTTTCATCCTACCGACACCCGAGCGGTTCACCGCCGTCCTGGTCTATGTCAATGACCTTCTGATCGTGTCTCCATCCGTGGAGGCAATGAAGGAGGCCAAGGCTGTCCTGCAGACTGCCTACAGGATGAAGGACCTCGGTCCTGCATCGATGTTTCTTGGTATGGATATCGTACGAGATCGTAGACGTCGGACACTATTATTGCAGCAGGCCCGATACGCACGAGTCGTGGGGGAGCGCTTCAGCGATCTCCTTGGTGCAGTGCCGCCCGCTTCCACAACTCTTACACCTGATGCGCAGGATGCCCTGAAGGTGGATGACCCTGAACATCTGGGGTAGACAGTGGACGTGACCTTGTACCTCTGTCTCATCGGATCTCTGATGTACCTTGCCAGCACCACGCATCCTCATATCGCGTTTACCGTCAACCTCCTCGCTCAGTTCTCGCAGGCTCCACGTGTGAGAGCCCTTCACGCGGCTGTGCGAGTGGTGCGGTATGTGGTCTCCACGCCGTACCTCGGACTCTGTTTTCGTCGGCAGTGTTTGGTGGTCCTTGACGGCTACACTGCCAACGACTGGGCTTGGATCCCTGATGGGCGCAGCCGTACTGGCTACGTGTTCCTGCTCGGTGGTACTGCTCTCTCTTGGCGAAGCGGGAAGCAGGGGTGCATCGCACATAGCTTGTCGGAGGCAGAGTACGTTGCTTTGGGCGCAGGGGTTGCTGAGGCAGTATGGCTACAGCGCTTGTTTCTTGACCTTGGGCAGTCAGTACCCGCCATTATGCTGCGTTGCGACAACCAGAGTGCTCTCGCCATGGTGGAGAACTCCGGTGTCTTTCATGCTCACACAAAGCACATTGCGGTTGAGCATCACTTCGTTCATGACCTGGTGGAGCGATGCGTGATCTCCGTCATGTGGGTTGGCAGTGACATGCAGCGTGCTGATTTCTTGACGAAGGCACTAGCTCTCGGAAAGTTCTTGGTAGCCATTCGTTCTCTTGGGCTTCGCCCCGTGCCTGAGGGTGGTTGAGTGTCGGATGTGCATCTGTGCCTCATTTGTTTGTCACTCACTATTGTGTTTGTACCAATGCTGCACGTGTATGGACATGCGTACCATCGCGTCATGGGGGAGTGTTGTGATTTGTGACGTTCTTGTACAGTTTACTGTGACCACTCGGCCGTGTCCATACTCGTGCACATCTCTGAGGCGGGCCCTGGTGACACCGGTGCGACGACTGGTGGCGGACTACCGGCTTGGAGCTGGCCGACTACTGTTCGAGAGCCCCAGATGCCTCCGGGACTCTTTGCTGTCTTCTGTACAGCTTGGAGGCGTCTTTCGGCGGACTGGCCATGAGCCCTATTTGCATGTTTTTGCATTGTTTGTCTACCATCTGATGATGGATGCATGCATGTGACCAGTCTTAGCATCCGTCTTTTGATCCTGCACGTCTAGGTTCAGACGGCGTAGCATTTTGACATGTGTGCGTAGAGTTACGGCCAAAACAGTGGTTTTGGGCCGGATTTTAGGACAGCTCTTGGACTGACGCGTGCGACACCCGCCGTGCACCGCGGCAGGTATTTATGCCTTGGACCTGTCATTTGTTATTTGACTCTGCAATTATACTCAGCTTGAGTTTCCTCACACTCTGTTCGTGTCCCAACCCAGACCCTTGCAGTTTTGTCTCTAACTTGTGACTGTTGTCACACGCTGACCTGGGGTTGACGCCTAGTGTCCCGGCAAGTGGTTAGGAATGTTCTAGGAAACTTCTCATCTACCTTCGTATCTTGTGGGACAGCTTGATCAACTATCTTCAATTTGGAAGAAATTCCATGGGTTTGGCCAATTATGGATGCTAATAGTGGCATTCCCTAAGAATGTTGGCCTGTCATAGACGTTTTTTGTGCAAAACTTGTGTGCTTTATGTTCAAACTTTTCATATGTTAGAGGACAAGTGTGCCTACTTCCCATGTTTAAGATTTGGCAGAAATCTAGCATGGAATGACCATAATCACATACCGTACTCCCGCTTGAATTCGTAAGAAAAATAATTCAAACCATTTATGGACTCGGTATGTACCCCTTGTCTCGTGTTCTGTAACAGTTGGATAATAGGTCACATATTTGTTCGAATCCGTGTGATTCCGCTCTCTTTGTGAAAACATTTGCAAGTTTATGCAATGTTGAGGTATTGATGTCCTTTGTAATTGTAGTCGCGATTTGTTCTTTGACTAGTGTAGCAAGAATCCTGACCGTAGGGATTGGATCCAATTGAAACGTACGTGTCTTCCTCACTAGCGTCGCTTGGCAAAGTCCGTGATGTCCGGTTTGTTGTTCATAATGAAAGCTGCTAGATTTGCAGTCAAACTTTTCGATTTTTACACACGCCAAAATCTTCACTCCGTCATTGGTAGAGCCCTTAGGAAAATGACCGATCCACCAATCTTGCAACATCTCTTGGTCACGAAACGACTGTAAAGGGTTACTATGGAACCCAAAAACATGAGCAAACTGGATAAGCTTATGGGCCAAGATTTAGAGAGTGAAACTCCTAGAAAGATGAAATGTCATTGGTCGGTCCCTTTCATAAATCCCGAGTCTGCTCGACGTGGCAGTCCAATGTGCACCAGAATGGGAGTATATCAGGTGGTGTGGAGATGTTATGTTTCACATATTGCCGCTCTAGTAATTTCTTCCAGGTAAACAATTGTCGGTGTTCGGCGACGACTGAGGGCCCCCAAAAAATATCTGTCAGCGCTCGTTCACGCCCGTAAGCGCTAGTTCTGAGTACCAGGCCGACGTGGCAGCTTGTCAGTCGCATGTCCGTGTGAATCTGTCGCGGACGCACGGTTCGTCGAGCTCGAAGGGGTAGCCTCAGCAGCAGTAGCAGCAGTCGCAGCAGCAGCAGCAGCAGCAGCAGCAGCAGCAGCAGCAGCAGCAGCAGCATCAGCAGCAGCAGCAGCAG
>SZWC01013279.1:33058-50182 GCA_023375785.1 Penium margaritaceum | reverse complement strand
CCCCCCCCCCCCCCCCACCACAACTGGAAGCATGCATGTCTTGTGTAGATACCAAGCAGACACTCCTGGAATGCGAACAACATGCGGTGGGTGACTGGTGTGTGAACCGCATGTGGGAGTATCAACGAAGTGTTGACCCCTTTTTGTCAGGAACCGAATGACATGGGTGCTCTTTCCTCTCCCTTCACGTGCCCACAAGCAACATCCAAATGATGGGGGCGGCAGAAACAACCCCATTTTAAGTCTTGCAGGATTGTGACGTGTTTCTGGAGGACACAGATTCAACCTTGCAATGTTCCATGCTTGTGTGTCGCACTACAAAATCGGAAGGGACATTGGGCCAGGTGTGCAACATTGTTGGACTTGGAAATATGGGACATTGAATAACTGAAAACTACAGTACGATCTGTTTTAAACCTGGTGGAGGCCCAACCACTAGGAGCGTAACAAGGAGGCGATAGCTTTCTTGATGTTAGTACTTGCTCCAACGCAGCTTGCACTCATTCAAGGATGTACGGAGGCCGCGGAGGCCTGAGAAAAGCTCTGCACCATCTACCATTCCAGCAGCCTCGCTAATCAGTTGTTCGTCTTCAAGAAGTTTGCCACCCTCCAAGCCAACGAAGGCGACGACATGATGGAGCTCCTATAGCAGATCAAGTGCTGAGTGCATAGCCACCGGGTGGAAGGTTGACCCTCTGCTGCAAGCCATGATCCTCGTATTGGCCTTGTCGGACAGTTGGAGTCCCATGATCACTGTCATTGGCGGGTGGTCTGCCGATGAGCTCGAGTACCCGACGGTGGCTGAGTATCTCCGCAATGAATTAATGTTACGTGGTGGGACGGAAAGTGGTACAACATCAAGTTCTGCTTATGCCTTCCGCCCTCAAGGTGGAGGGGAAGGCAAGAAGGGGAAGGGTGCCAAGGAGGGCACCGAAAAATGTGACAAAAAGGGGGAGTGTTACGTCTGTGGCAAAGAATGCCACTATCCACGCAATTATCCAACAGGAAGTCAGACCAGCCAGGGAAGGCTGAAAAGAGGGGCGACCACACTATGATGGCGCAAGAGTCCGGCAACTTGACAAATCCAGGGATCACCGTGATTGACTCCGGATTGGGCCACCACACAGATTGCAAACGAGTGGCATTTTCCACCTACGGCCTAGGAGCGGCACATGACTCTGGCCAACGGTAAAACATAGTTGGCCGCACGTGAATGCAATTTTTGCATCGACGTGGACGGGAAGGCTGTCATGAGCACAATTCACAACGTGCTCCACATGCCCAACTTTGGGGCAAATATGTAGCTCGTGAGCCACTTTACCGACAAGGGGCTTGAGGTGCTTTTCAACAAGAGGGAGGCCATCATCTGGAAGGAGGGAGACAACAAGGTGATTGCACGTGGAAAGCATGAGGATGACTTGTACCTGCTCCGTGCAAAGATCCTTGGCAGCTGGAGGGGGTCCAATGTTGTCCACCTCGCGAAGAAGGACGGCTGGGACCTGGACTTGTGGTACCGCCGCTTGTGTCACATCGCTCCCTCAACCGTGAGGAACATGGAAAAGAAGAAAGTGGTACGTGGTCTTGAGGTCAAGGGCCTCTTTGCAGCCAAGAATGCCGTGTGCAAGCCGAGCGTGGCCGGCAAGGCGACACGACAGCTGTTTGATAGCAAAGGGACGCGTGCATTGGCGAAGTTGGAGGTGGTGCACACTCATGTGTGTGGACCGTTTGATCCCTCCATCGATTGGGTACGCTACTTTGTTACCTTCATCGATGACCATAGCCGTAAAGTGTACCTCGACAACATCAAGAAGAACATTGATGCCATGTCATGCGTGGAGGAGATTATGGTAGCAGTAGAGCAACAAACGGAGTTGAAGGTAAAGGCGTTATGGAACGACAACGATAGTGAGTAAGGGGACTACTCGGCATAGATGAAGAGCAAGTGGGGTGTACAGAGAATTATGCCACATTCTCCGCAGCCAAACTGTGTTGCCAAGAGGGCTAACCACACCATCAGCAACATGATCCCATCTATTTTGAGTGATGCCTGCCTCCTGCAAAATCTTTGGGAGGAGGCGACACGGTCAGTGGTGTACGTCATGAACCTGACTCCAACAAAGCTGCTAAAAGACGCAAAGTCCAAGGTATGGAAGATGCCACAAGAAGTGTGGAGTAGGAGGAAGCTAACTGTGGCTCACCTCTCACGTTGGGTTACGTTGCACATGCTGTTTTGCAGGCACGGGAGGACCGGGGTTAGCTGGACCTACGGACTAGCCAGAGCGTAGCAGCAGCAGCAGAAGGCTGACGTACAGGTGCCAGACAACGCCGACGGACCTCCATACGCGCCAGTGCAGGGAAATGCTGCCAAATTTTTCTGGCAGAATTGACCCGCTTGGTGGCAGCGTCAGAATTTCTCCCACGGCCACTGGGCCAGGGGAAATGCTGCCGGATTTTTTCCGACAGCACTGACCCTACGCTTGTCGCGAGGAGGTGAGGGGTTGGCCATGTCAGGCCCTTGCTGGCGATGACGCACGCGGCAACGTCCTCTAGGTGTGACTGATAGCAGCAGCCAACAGCAGCAGCAGCAGCTTGCCGCAGCAACGAGCAGTGGCAGCAGCAGCCAGCAGCAACAGCACACAGCAGCAGCTAGCAGCAGCAGCAACTCGCAGCCGCAGCAGCCTGCAGCAGCAGCAGCCCGTAGCAGCAGCAGCAGCCGCAGCAGGAGCAGCAGCCGCAGCCGCAGCCGTAGCAGCAGTAGCAACAGCAGCAGCGGCCGTAGCAGCCGCAGTAGTAGTCGCAGCTGCAGCCGTAGCAAGCAGCACCAGCAGCAGTAGCAGCAGCCGTAGCCGCAGCCACAGCAGCAGCAGCAGTAGCAGCTGCGGTCATGGAAGCTGGAAAAGCAGCTGCAGCCGCAACCGCAACAACGACAAGAGCGGCAGTAGTAGCAGCCACTGCAGCAACAGCAGTCGTAGCAGCCGTAGCAGCAGCGGCGGTAGTACCAACAACCGTGGCTGTAGCCCCACAGCAGCGGCTGCATCAACCGCTGTTGACGTCAGCGACCGTCCGCCGACGTCATTGTTGCCGTCACTGTTGCCGTCACTGTTGACATCATCAACAACAAATAAAAAACAATGGGAAAAATAGTAGCACTGCACACACGCAGAAGCCTCTGCTAACGTCAGCCATCCTCGGCTGATGTCACTAATAACATCAGCAGTGCACCAAAAAAAAAAACAAACAAAAGAACAAGGGACACTAAACCATGGTTGGTAGTCCCAGTGAGGAGGGGTCCTCTGTTGGGGGGACCCCTTACCCCCCTTTCTTATAGCGACTGCAGCAGCAGCAGTAACAGCAGTAGTAGCAGCAGCCGTCGCCGCCGCAGTAGTAGCAGCAATAGTAGCAGTAGCAACAGCCGCCGCCGCCGCCGCTGCAGTAGCAGCAGCAGCAGCCGCAATAGTAGTAGCAGCAGCTGCTGCTACTGCAACAGCAATAGCAACAGCAACAGTAGCACCAGCAGCACCAGCAGTAGCAGCAATAGCAACAGCAGCAGCAACAGCAGCAACAGCAGCAGCAACAGCAACAATAGCAGCCCACTGGTGTCGTTGGCGGCAACCCTGACCCCCTCGTTGCTCTTCAGCAACAGCTCGCAGCCTTGACGCAACAGCCTGCAACGCTATAGCCAGTCGCCTCCCAGACTGCCACCAGTGTGCTGTCGTCGTTCATCCCTCCAGGGCACGCCAGTCCTGCTGTGTCTGCTGCCACGTACTACCTGGCACAGTAGCAGACTCAGCGCCAGCGGCAGACAGTGACCGCCGTCCTTGGCCCCACTCTGGGTGCCGGCCGCAGGCAGAAGAACTTTGAGACGCCGCCGCCGCCGCTTCAGGCCAGCGAGCAGTTCCGGAGTTGGGAGCTGAGCTTCCGAATGTGGACGCAAGGTGAGGGCCTGTGGTCATACTACACCATCCCTTATGACTCCACCCAGGCCGATCAGTTGTATGACGCTGGTCGCGCCGTCCGTGCCCTTGTTCCTGTTGCCCCTCTGGCTTCCCGCCTGGCCCTGGAGCCTTTCCTTGGCAACATCACCGCTGGCGCCATCCCAGACCCTGCAGCTGCATGGCACGTCCTCACCAGGCCCCATTGCCTGTCTAGCGACGCTGAGATCAGCCGTGTGCTCCAGGAGTTCAACTCCCTGCACATGGGGGAGACCAAGACGGTCACTGCCTACTGGCAGAGGGCGGAGGACATCCTTCGTCATCTTGGCAAGTCTGCTCCGCCCCTTCTGTCCGCGCTCCTCACCATCAAGCGCGACGCCACCAGCGCATACGCAGACGTCTTCGTACACTACCCCCAGGACATCCTCTCCACCACGGCGGCCCAGGGTACCCTCATGCCCTGGGCATATGAGCTCTACCTCTGCATTGAGGAAGGTCGCCAGAGGTCCCAGCTCCATCGCACGGAGGCTCTTCCGTCCCCTGCCATTGCCTCCCTTGCCGTTGCCTCCGTGGCCGTCACCGCCCCCGCCGTAGCTACCTCATCGTCTTCGGGGAAGAACAAGAAAAGCCAAAACAAGAAATGCAAGGGTCCACCGCAACAGCAGCAGCAACAGTCGTTGACCGGGTCCAGCGGTGGTGGCTCGGTCAGCCACAACTGTGGCCAGCCCGGGCACGGGTGGTACATGTGCCCTCTCCCGACGGACGAGGCACGCGTTATCGCCACCATGCGTTGCCAGCAAGAGTGCCGTCTCACCTCTGCCGCCGCCGCTGCTGCTGGCCCTGACACTCCGACCTCGTCCAGTAGCTCTGCCACTCCGACAGCTCCGCCTGTCCCGCAGACACCCGCACCGCAGCAGTACTACCCACAGCCGTCGGCGCCTTCGCTTCCTTCACCGACTCAGTCCTCCTACTACCCGGGCTCTGGCGCCGTCACTCCGCACTCTGTCTACACTCCCGCGCCGTCCTCCCATGAGCGTCACCTGGAGCAGTTCATCGCGCTCCCGCTTGGCCTGCCTTGCCCTCCTCCCCAGGGAAGTGCGAGTTGCGTCACCTCCTGCCCTCCAGCCCAGCCCTGCATGACTGAGACTGAGCTATAGTCGTGTCCCGTTTCCTCGTGTGTCTCATCGTCTCCCCTGGTCTCCTCCACCCCACTCCTTGAGGACATTGCTTGGCTTGACGATTGGGAGTCTCATTTCGCGCCTCCTTCCACCGCGTCCGTGTCCCTTGCTTCCTGCCATGTGATTGTTAGCGATCTGGCGACCCCTGTCTTGGACCCTACTAAGACCTGGATCATCGACTCCGGGGCCACGCATCACATGACGGCCTCTTGTGAGGCCTTCAGTATGCTTGGTCCTGTAGGCGATATCTCCGGTGTCCGGACGGGTTTCGGACAAGTGTTGCCTGTCCGTGGTGTTGGCGTCGTTCGTTTCCGTGGTCCTGCCGTCTTTCTGAGCGATGTCCTCTTCGTCCCTGGTCTCGAGCTCAGCCTCCTGTCCGTGACTGCCCTTGACCGCATGAGCATGAATGTTGTGCACTCCCGTGGTGTCGGCACTGTGTCGTTGTGTCTGGTCTTGTCATACTGGATGCCACCGCCCGTGGCAACCTGTGGCATGTTCCTCGCCTCTCCTCTTCTCCTCCCGTCTTCTCCCCGTCGGCCGCCACATGCCATGTGTTTGTCACCAGTACGCTTTCTCCTCAGCACACCTGCCTCTTGCATCGCTGCCTTTGCCATGTCCACTCTACCGCCGTAGAGAGCATGCTTCGTACCCAGCCGGCCAAGGGCCTTGACCCGGAGACTTTCCCTCTGCCGTGCCCCACTGAGTGCATTGACTGCGCTCAGGGGAAGATGCACCAGTCCACGTACCCCTTGTCTTCCTCCTGTGTGTCCGCCCCTTTCAACCTTGTCCACTCGGACGTCATGGGCCCTCTCCCCACCGAGTCCATCGTTGAGCATGGCCGTTATGTCCTCACCCTTACGTACGACTATTCTCGATACCGCTGGGTCTTCTGCCTCCGGCAGAAGAGCGATGTCGCCCGAGCCATTCAGGACTGGCTTGTCCTCGCAGAGCGCGAGTGTGGCCGCTCTCTTCACCGCTTTCGCTCGATCGCGGTGGAGAGTACATGGGTGAGGCCACGACCTTTCTCGCCTCCCGCGGGATTCACCATGAGACGTCTACGCCCTACACACCCGCCCAGAACGGCGTCTCCGAGCGGTGGAACCGTACCATGGCCGATGCCGTCTGCACCATGCGGGTCGAGCCCGGTCTCTCTGATGGCTTCTATTTTGAAGCCATGGTCTACATGACCTGGGTGTGGAACCGGATTCCCCACGGCCCCCTTCCCCACCAGTCCACGCCATACCAGCAGTGGTGTGGTCGGCGCGCTGACCTCCGCCCGGCTCGTGTCTAGGGCTGTGTGGCCATTGTGTGGCTGCCCGCCAAACAACAAGGCGGTAAACTAGCCCCCCGCGGACGCCCCTGCACCTTCCTTGGTGTGTCTCGTCAGTCCAAGGCTTGGCGCTTATGGGACCCATCCCGACACTGCATCGTCGAGTCCCGCGATGCCCTCTTCTTCGAGGACCTGTTTCCCCGCGACCTCATCCGCTCCAGCTCGTCAGTGTCCCTCTCGTCGCGTGGGGGAGTGATGAGTATATCCTTCGTGCTGTCCCTTCCGGGTGACACATCACTCCGTCCCTCTGAGCCGGTAGCCCCTGTCGCGTCCTCTGGCCCCCCCGGGCCAACAGTCCCAGCCGCGTCCGCTGGCCCCTCCGAGCCAGCTGCCCTCGTCGCATCTGCTGGCCCCTCCGGACCAGCTGCCCCAGTCGCGTCCGCTGGCCCCTCCGGGCCAGCAGCGTCTGGCGTGTCCGGTGGCCCCTCCGGGCCAACAGCGCTTGTCGTGTCCGCTGGCCCCTCCGGACGGGCAGCTCTAGTCACTTGCGATGGCCCCTCCGGGCCAGCAGCGCCTGTCTTGTCCGCTGGCCCCTCCAGGCCGGCAACCCCAGTTGCTTCCGATGGCCCCTCCGGGCCGACAACCCTAGTCGCGTCCGCTGGCCCCTCTTGGCCCGGAGCTCCAGTCGCGTCCGCTGGCCCCTCCGGACTAGCTGCCATAGTCGCGTCCGCTGGTCCCTCCGGGCAAGCAGCGCCTGTCGCATCCGTTGGCTCCTACGGGCCAGTAGCCTCGTCGGCCTCTATTGGCCTGTTGGACTCAGGGCCATCTCCTGCCCAACCGCGCTACACACGTGGCCCAGGCGGTAGCCTTCGACCTCGGTCGACAGTGAGCGCGCAGACCGTCGCACCACGTCCCGTGGCGCCTCGACCTGTCGTGGCTCCACGTGTCTCCTCCACTCCCATGGCCGTGAGTGGGGACCCTTGCACAAAGGCTCTCGGCCTGACCACTTCCGCCATCATCGCAGATCTTCACCCGGGCTCTACACTGGGCTACGCCATGCTTCATAACGAGCATCGACATGCTATTGTGGTTGCACTTGCCCGCATCCCATCTGGGGCTCGTGATGCACACGCCCTCTCAGTCCTGTCCACAGCGCGTTTGGAGGACCCAGCCACCCTACGCGAGGCTCGAGCCTCTCCTGAGGCCACAAATTGGGATGCTGCCTGCGCCGAGGAGCTCATTGCTATCCGGGAGCACCACGTGTATGACCTCGTCGACCTCCCTCTAGGTCGGAAGGCCATTGGTGCCAAGTGGGTCTTTCAGCACAAGTGGAAGCTTGACGGATCCTTAGACAAGTGCAAGGCCCGCCTCATAGCAAAGGGGTTTGCTCAGGTCCCAAGGGCCTATTACGACCAGATTTTCGTCCTAGTCGGTCGGTTCTCCATTAGCAAAGCACTCTTCAGCCTGGTTGCCCAACACGGATGGGAGCTGCATCTGATGGACGTGAGCAACGCGTTCCTCCATGGCTCACTGGAGGGTGAGGAGCTTTACATGGTGCAGCCCCCAGGCTTCAACGACAGCATTGGGAGAGTTTGGCGGCTGCGAAAGGCCCTCTATGGCCTGAAGCAGTCACCTCGGTGCTGGAACCAGGAGATCAGCAGCACGCTTCTCCGTAGCGGCCTCCAGCGTAGCACCACTGACCCTGCACTTTTCGTCAGCCCGGGAGGTCAAACCTTCACCATAGTTTTGGTCTACGTCGACGATCTCCTCATTGCGTCACCAGATACGGCTGCCATCCAGCGTGTCAAGGACTTGCTGCACGCCGCCTACCAGATGAAGGATCTCGGGTCTACCCGAGTCTTTTTGGGCATGGAGCTCGAGCATGATAGCTCCCAGGGCATCCTGCACGTCCACCAGGCTGCCTATGTGCAGACCCTATCCACTCGCTTCGCCGAGGACCTGCCCTTCGTGCCTAGCGCATCTTCACGCATGTCACCTGATGGCCAAGTGAAGCTAAAGAGTCCTGACCCAGCTGTTGTGTGGGAGCCAGTTGATGTGACCACGTATCTGCGGGTCATCGGGTCATTGATGTTCCTGGCGACAACGACGCGTCCAGACATCGCGTTCGCCGTCGACCTCCTAGCGTAGTTCTCTCAGGAGCCGCGTCACCTCCACTTCGAGGCCGCAATCCGAGTGCTGCGCTATGTCGTCTCGACCCCTCGGCGAGGTCTCATGTTCTGCCGCCAGCCGTCCGTCGTCGCAGTGGGCTACACAGACAGTGACTGGGCCGGCAGTCTAGACGGTAAGAGTCGCACGGGCCGGTCTTTCTGATCGGCGGCACAGCTGTGTCTTGGCATAGTGGCAAGCAAGGGTGCATTGCACGCAGCACTGCAGAGGCTCAGTACGTGGCCCTTGGCTCAGGCGCATGTGAGAGTGTGTGGTTGCGTCGTCTGTTGTCTGAGTTGCGTCAGTCTGTCGCATCCATCACCTTGCATTGTGACAATGAGAGTGCCATGGCCATCGCTGACAATGACGGTGTGCATCACACACACACAAAGCACATCAATGTTGAGTATCACTATGTGCGTTCGTTGTTGCATGACGACAGCATCAGCATCGTGTGGATTGAGACAGCACAGCAACTGGCTGACTTCGTGACCAAGGCACTGAAGCGGGACTCGTTCAAGAAGGCTGTGAGTTCAGCTGGCGTGCGTCCGTGAGTTGCCCTCTTTGACTCTGCTTGTGTCTCTGCGCGCCCTGGGGGAGTCTGGATGTTGACCGTCTCTCTGCCCATCCATGTGCACTACGCTTGTGAGTCATGGGGGAGTGTTGGTTTTTTGCGCATCTCTCATTGTGCTCTGCTCTGTCCTCCCGGCTTGTATACATCGGCGTGCAGATGACTGACGACAAGACTCGACGCTCATGGAGTGCCGTCCGATGGAGCCGACGCACGCTGAGATCTACTCGTATCTCGCTGGAGCCTCCTCTCTCCGGCGACGTGCTCAGCTCCATCGGCAGGCCTCCTCAGCGATCGTGCTTCCGGAGGTCCCTGCCACCGCAGTTGCTGTCACTACCACCGCAGTCTGCATGCGTCCAACGCATCCTATCGCCTGTGCATCGTCATGCTCTGCCTAGGGTCCTTGTTGCATGTTTCGTGGCCGTGTTCGGCATGATGGACCATCGTAGACGCTGCCTGGGTTTGGGCAACCATAACTCCTTGCTAGTATTTTTCTAGCTGTTTTTGACCGCACGACTGCGTTTGCAGCGTCGGTATTATGGTATGGTCCAGTTTTCAGGCAAAACGGACGACGCCTGGGTTTTGGGCTGTCGGCTGTGTTGTAGGACTCACCGGGAAAACCCTGCCTGCCAGAAAATAGGTCTATTTCCTGATTGGCTGGTTAGCAAAGTAACAAGCTCTATAGAGCTGGGGGGGAGCTAGAACTTGGAGGGGTCTCCCATTGTTGTTCATTCTTGATTGCTAATCAGTTACTTTCAGTTTTCAGCTGCTTTCTTGCGCTAACACTGGCGCGCGCACTTCTGAGTAACAAACCCTGAGCTTCCAGACTTAGTCTCTAGAGCAGCAGACGGAGGGGACAGCTGACTTAAGCAACTAGCGTGGAAGCCCGCACGCTGCATCAATAACGCTGCTGCCCCAACCTGCTACCTAGCATTTCTGTCTGGTCAACTACTCCGCTGCGGACTGGGCTTATGACGTAGATGAGAGAATCAACGCCGGGGTACCTGTTTGTGCTTGGTGGTGCAGCAGTTTTATGGGCAAGCAAGAATTTGGTTTGTCTGGTTCAGCACCGATGCGAAGTACATCGCGCTTGAGGAAGCCACAAAGGAGATGGCATAGCTGCGGTGGCTGTTGAAAGAGATAAGGGTACCACAAAAGAGGCCGATAGTGGTGAATGCTGACAGCATGAGTGCCATCATCCTCATCTAGAACCCCGTGCTGGACAGGAGGACCAAGCACATCGAGATCCAGCATCACTATGCGCGAGACTTGGTGGCTAAGGGATACGCGGCTATTGTGCTTTGTGGGACTAAGCACATGCTCACCCATGAACAGGGAACAACCCAAGGACAGGGAAGACACAAGTTGTATGGAGCTTGGTCTGCGCTGTGAGGTTTGAAATGTTACAGGTTCCTAGAACAGGGCATCAATGCTGTGGTGCAAGGGGGAGATTGTTGACATGGTGTGCTCATTGTCATGAGTTCCATTGATTTTATTCCCTGGTTCAACCACTGGAGGAGAAAGTTTACACCTGATCCGACTTTATATTTGAGTTGTGTAGAATTTGCTTATGCAAAATTGAGCTTTGAATCGCTCAATTTGAGTGAGTACTTTGGAAATGAGCCTAGCCCGAAGTTCGGGTGTTAGATAGGTGGAATCTGGTACACATAATGGGTGGCAGGATAACTCACCGCCGGTGATCCGAGTTTGTCTCCAATGGGTTCCAAGTGCACAAGGGTCATAAAGGAAGCAACCAGAGGAACCTCCTTGACTAAGGTAAAATTCTCCTTGACTTATGGGCGAGAAGAGGCGCTCCAATGGGCCACCATCAAAGCGCCTCCTATTGCCTAGCGTGCAAGGCAAGATAGACGGTTCAATCAAGGGTTACTTCAATAGCCATAGGAGGGGATTTACTGCTCCAAAGTGGGCGTGCTTGGTTGCGTTGGAAGCTTATATCACAGGCTATAAGGATCTGATATAATCTCACCGTTCTACAGAAAAAACACATGTTCTAATTCAGTTCTATTGAATGCAACGTGTTCTGTCCACTCACATTCGTGATCCTTGTGCTCCACTCTTCACCATTGGTGTTTATTGGCTGCCCCAAACATTGGTAGCGTGCATTAGTGAGGGCTAGGCGTCATTGAGGATGCACCCAATAGTACCAACAACTTCTACATGGTTGCGTTCACCAAGGTTTTACGTGGACCTGAGCGGCCGAAAACATTCTTCATCTCTCAAGAGATGCTAGTTGTTAGCGACGAAGCCAAGCTGAAAAAGTCCTTTTGAACTTGATGATGACAATTGTTTTACAGTTTTTGGAACATGAATGATGCAAGGATGAGTTTGAGAGTAGAAGACGATTCAAGGAATAAGGATAATGCATAATTTGTAGCAAAAAATAATGATTCTTTGGTGGCAAAGTCTTGGACATGTCAAGCATGTACATGGAATAGGGAGAGTCATTATGAGGCATATCTTGGATATTGGGTACTTCTCGATGCGTGTAATGTGACCTTGTGAGTTGTCGCTTCAAGAAATTCTGTCGAGAAGTCTTGGGCTTTGCAGAATGTCAAGACATGTCTCTACAAAATTCTAGTATCGTCAAGAAGTCAAACGAAAAGTATTGAAACATCAATACAGTTTACGCCAGTTTTGTTGACAATTCTAGAAAGTGGTTGAAGTTGCCAGAACCTTGGAACAAGACACTAGATTTTGGGAATGGTGTCCTAAATGCCTCGGCCGAGTGTAAAAAATCCCGAGGTTGATGCGTATTAGGCTGCAAGTTCAACGACAGAAACATCTACCAAAGGAGATTAGAGACTCGTGCACGTGTGGGATGTAAAACTTTCCTCCTTTTAGCCATGAAGACCAAAAACTGAAGCTCAATTAGGCCGGTGATGCTTGAACCACTCGTCTATCTGATGATCAACGTCGCATAGGTTGTCATAGGATTCCTAGTTCTTGTGTGCGGCTTCGTTGTTGTGTAACTTAATAAGATATTCAATCATCATTCTACAGCGTCGGTGTCCGACGATGTGATCTTTGAGATACTCCGTAGCTGCTTCCACTTGTATAGAAGGCGGAGGAGTAATATCTGAGCCATGGCATTCGTCACTGGGATCTCAATTGTACCTCAGCTTGCTGACGTGGAAGACCCGATGAATCAACATGATTTCTTGTAGGTGAACACGAGAGACAATTGGGGTATGAATTCGCTTGCCCTCAAACGGTCCTCACCATTGGGGTTTGAGCTTTAAAAATTCCTGTATGCATGGTTTGATGCTGAGCTGAGTAGGAAGCAATCACTGGCGCTGAAAACATTATCGATACAATGTCGGTATGCTACTCACTTCATGGCCGTGGGTAGCATAACGACATTCACTTGAGGGTCAATGTCAAGAAGGACGCGATCGCTGGCGCTGAAAATGTTATCGATAGAATGTCAAAAACACAATATCATTTTTTAAAGCTCTGTATTTGGTGGTACGATGACTTGGTGAGTGAATAGATACACAGATCTAACAATAGCTACCATGTAGGTCGATTCTCATGAAAACTCTCGTCACGTGAAATAGGTAACCAAGATAATATGCTCATGGAAGGGATTAGCAGTTCTTGACGGTGATGTCATTCAATGCCACCATGCACATCCGCATCTTGCTGGCTCTATTTTTCACTAAAATAATAGGTGCGAGGTAGGTGACGACTTTGTGAAACACTGACCGATCATCTCGTCCAGTTTTTCTTAGCTCGGTCACCTTGTGGCTGCTCATCAGACAGGTTCCCTTGACATTTTGTCTGCTGTCTCACTTAAGGTACATCAAATGATTGATACTGGGGTAGTTCTCAAGGCAGTTCGTCTTTCAAGACTTACAATGAGAGGCTTAAACTCCTCCAAAATGGCTGCAAACACCTGAGGTGTCAAGGCCGTTGAGGCTGATATTGTGGCATCTGTTGCTACGTTTTCTTTGGCTTGTTCTGACTCCACGTGGACTAGCCACGCTTGTGTTCCACTTTGCAGGCACCGCTCAGTAACGTCCAGCAATATTCACTGTGCACATGTTTTAATGAATGCTCTAATTTACTCTGCAACTTCCTCGCCTTATGCTTCTCGTTACCACTACTACGTCATGGGTCACTTAGTCAGGGATAGGTGTTGTGTGTTGCCATTAATTCCGCTACTCGAGTCTACTTGCGGGTTGTGCTAGTACAAAAAATGTTGTCCAAGAATGATAACTTGGTCAATCTTTGGACAATTCATCTAGACCTTTAAGTCATGGAGGTCTTTCATTTGCACTCGGAGCAGTTTGCGAAGTCGATGGGTCTGCAGGCATCAGTCGACGGTTTTTTCTCTTCAAATAGTGTAGGTTCGGTGCACAAATCCATCCTCCAAACCATTTCGTTGCTGAAGAGACTGTGACAAACTCCTTCATGCACTTCTTTCCGCGCTGTTATGCAACTTTTACAAACCCTCGGTTATACTTGTAGCATCATCACTCATTGTTCTTCCTTGTACCCCTCGTCAAACATTACGATCTGAGGAACCCTCGTTTGCGGCGATGTGAGTCGCTCAAATGGGTGATGATGGTGCGGCGAACAAGACGGTTTCAGGAATCGGGACTGTTGAATGTTTTGTTTCTGGTAGTAACTGTACTTCGGCGGCAAGTGTTGAACATGTTGAGGTCATACAATATCAAGAATTAGAATGAGACAAGCGTTGAAACTGGACGATCGAGTCGACAGACGCATGCGATGCCACGACGTGAGTAGTCGTTTGGAGAGAATCCGCCGAGAAGTTGGGGTGCTTCAAGAATATCAAGGCACGTCTTCACAACAGTCTAGCACCATCGAGAAGTCAAACAAATAGGAACTAAACATTGATACAATTTGCGACAATTTTGTCGATCATACTGGAAAGTGGTAGAACTTGTGAGAATCTTGGGAAACAGAATACCGAGGTCGAGGCAAGTGGACAAAATTCCCTCGGCCAAGAAGCGAAAATATTCTAAAGTCAACGTACGGTGGGCCAAAAATGTAATGATAAGAATGCCCACCCACGGAGTTTTGGGACCCGCGTATCAAGTAATGTTGACAAGTAACAAGTAATGTTGACAACTTCACACTTCTTAGATAGGAGGTCCTGTTTACTAACCACGGTCGTTGAGGAACAAGACTGCATGAACGGTACATGTATTTACTTAGGAATCCTGCAATTCGGAACTCTCTCGTTAAGGGTTTGTACCACACTCGCCGGACTCCGGCACAGTAGAGACAGCAGGCAAAACGAGGCTGCCGCAGACCCTGCCGCAGACCTTGCCGCGGTCTTTGCCGCAGCCATTTTCCCTTCATAATCGAAGACATGGGACCTCGATTCGCACGTTTTTTGTTCTGGGGCAGACCGCGATGACTGGCGTGAATCTTGCCCGCAAGATTCGAACCCGGCCTCCTCGGTTCAAGCAATCGTTGACCCGGAGCCGCGTCAGTCAAAGCCCGCTCGAAAGTTCGTCCGAACCTTCGAACATTTCAAAGCCACTAAAACATTGGAACATTTGAAGGTTGTTAGATTGACTCAATTGGACCACAACATTTGATAAGAGTAGTTTTTGTTCACGAATTTAATAGCTTGCCGCAAAAGTCTTCGGCAAGCCGACTTGTTGAAGTTCGTTGGCCACTCACAACTCTGTGCCCTCTTGCCTCTCACATCATGCACACACACGTGTACAGACTAAAGGGACCATGGCATCACCTGGGGAGTTGACTGGCGCGTCTATGCTGGCTGAAGTCATCAACGTCCCCAAGCTGCCGATGGACCCAGGGGTGCCCTCTGGCACTCACATGACTATTACATGAGTTCTTCATGATTCCTATGATGCGGTAGATGGTAGGGCCCGTACATTCTCACTGCCGTGCCCTGCATTCTTATCACTTGTTTTGCATGTGATGGGGAAGCTGCATTATCCCAGGTGCTGATCCTTAGGGGGCCACCGTGCCGGTCTTGGCCGTGCATCGGTGAGTAGCCGCCCTTGGTTAATTCCGAGTGGTCGGGCTCGACCCCCGGGTGGCGGCACTCACTCACCCGAGCTCGTCGCTCGTGGTGAGTGAGTGCTCACCGGTNTACATGAGTTCTTCATGATTCCTATGATGCGGTAGATGCTAGGGCCCGTACATTCTCACTGCCGTGCCCTGCATTCTTATCACTTGTTTTGCATGTGATGGGGAAGCTGCATTATCCCAGGTGCTGATCCTTAGGGGGCCACCGTGCCGGTCTTGGCCGTGCATCGGTGAGTAGCCGCCCTTGGTTAATTCCGAGTGGTCGGGCTCGACCCCCGGGTGGCGGCACTCACTCACCCGAGCTCGTCGCTCGTGGTGAGTGAGTGCTCACCGGTTCTACTCTTACTCGCCCCCCCCCATCCAACTTCTTGTTTTGGTGTGACCTCGAGCTTTACAAACAAGTTGCCGTATCCATGGCGCATCTCTTGCGTTGTTGCTTGTGGTGTAACCATGCATCCTCACACCCAGATAAGCTAGGCTAGCAACTTCTTAGCAACTACACGACTTGCATAAGAAAAGCTCGATTCCGACAGCCCCGGTCTTCCGCAGAACGACACCGAAATCAAGGAACCAGTCAGATTTAAGGGCGGGAACGCTACCATGGTTTTGCAGGACGCTTTGGATCTGCGGTGGACACCGTTTTTTTTTGCGGCTTCCACATCAGCTCGCGAGCACCTCGCAACACCAGGTCAGCTCGCAAAGCCCCATTTGCCGCCTGTGCCTTCTCTGTTGTGCCGGAGTCCGGCGAGTGTCGTACCGACCGTATAAGATCGCTGTTAGCATGACATATCGCGTGTACCTTCCAAACCAGGAGGGCGTTTCGTATTAATGAGAGGGACAGGCAGATAAAAATGAAGATCATTTGAGAATATCAAATATTATGGAATCATTTTTCTATGCTGGCGCCGATCATTCCAACCTATACTTTTCGTTGCCGTGTGGCGGGGCGATCGGTCAGGACGTCACGCGGCGTCGCTTCGACAAGTTTGCCATATCTTTTTAAAACTTGATTTATTCTTCTTTCGTGGTTTCGATTTTCATGCATCCTTTTCAGTGTATGAAGTCCACTGTTTTCGTACTGCGTTGATCAATCGCTTTAGGGCTGAAGTTGGATGCTTGTAGGGCTGAAAAGAGGTGGAGTGTTGTCCAAAACACGTGCAACACATGACGCGTGTCACATCTCAACCGGCAACAGATGACGCGTATCACACGGGCGACACGAACCCATCTCAACCGCGCGCCTCGCTCGTCCTTCAGCCAGCGCCGCAGCGCACAACAGGCGTGGACGGGAGGGCGCCGGCATGGCAAGGCGCCTCGGCGTTACTTCCGAGGCGCGTGCCGACGCGCTGAGCGGACCCCAAATGATCCTAGAGGCAGGGCGCATGAGGCCACAGGCGCAATGAGAATGGGTGCCTCTGGCTCACACGATGCGAGAATGCGACGCATGGGTTTCTCACACATTCATGGCGATACATGTGGCGAAAGGGGGGGGAGGGGGAATGCTTGGGAGAGTTTTGGCGCACGGCCGAGAAAGCGGGTGTGACAACGCCCGCTTTCTTGGCCAGGCAGGCCACAGCGAGTCTCTCCGCTCGGTTGAACCCGGGGCGTTGGGCGCTGCGCTGCTGCCACTAATTGTGAACGCCGTGTGGACCACACGGCGTGGTAACTGGGTGGCTGGGTTGACAATCGTGTGCGCGCAACTCCCACCACTCGTTCCCGCCCCGTACGGCCCAGAGTGCCAGTCAGGTTCCAGCGCGAGCAAAAGGACGGGCCCCGACGTCTTGCCTGCATGAGAGATTTTTCACGAAACAGATCACCCCACCTGTTCTGCGCGGTTGAAATTTCTTGGCAGTGCGAGCGAGGAGAAAGCGGAATTCCACTGGGAGGGAGGGGAGGAGGGAAGAAGGGAAGGAGGGACGGGAGAGGGAGGCAATTGGAGACACACCCACCCCC
>SZWC01013279.1:14736-27581 GCA_023375785.1 Penium margaritaceum | reverse complement strand
CTCAGCCCCTGCCCCCCCCCCCCCCCCCCCCCCCCCCCCCCCGGACTTCTCGGTGGAGTTACTCGAAGCAACCACACACGTCGCGGTGTCGCACTCGTCGCTCCATTTGAGCGTCCAAAACCAATCAGATTCCTTATCTTGTTTCTTGCTATTGTACATACATGCGCTTGACATGATTGAAACTTGCCATCGAACTACAATTACTAAATGCTTGCTAAGTTAAAATCATCCATTTGTCCCAATATCTCTACTTGTATTGTACCCCGCACCTAGTCCCTGTGAACCATCCACGTTTTGCTCGGGTTAACAGGTAAACCGATGTTTTTGACCATTTCTTATTCATGTATTGCTTCCCAGTTTGTACATAGAAAGCAATCTTAAACATGGCCATGAATGTAAGGGATTTCAAGAAGGGCATATTAACCCTTCTACCAAATCTGCGAGTGGGTTAGTGACGCGCAACCCAGCGACTTAAAAAAGAAGATTGCACTGCCCACTCGCTTCACCATGCTCAATCAGCGGCATGCGCCGTTGATCAAGCGAAGCGAGGTTGGGCATGTCGACCCCCTTGCGATTCTTGTTACCACGCGAGAATCACGATCGAGCGATGAACTTTTTTGTTTTTTGGTTTTTTTTTTTCCCGACACGCAAATCCTCTAGTTTGATTTAGGGTTTTGGATAAAACATAAAAACCTACATCAAACCAGGGGGTTTGCGTGTCGAAAGAGAAAAAGAAAAGAGCTCACCGCTTGATTGTGATTGAGCGAAAACGTTCGTTTTCGAGATCGAGCGGAAACGCTTGTTTTGTTTTCTTTTCCTTTCTCAAAAACCGCATATGTTTAATATTCAAACCTTGGTCAAACGCTACCCCGAATGACATTCGGGCTTTTAAGTTTTTGTTTTGAACGGAGTTGTTATATGTCCATCGTTTTGGTCGATAGATCCGCGATGCCCGTAGTAAAAAACGAACCGACGGCAGTGTCCAAAGTCGAAACCGACACGCATGCGGTGTCCATAGTCAGAATCGAAATGACAGCGGTGCCCATGCTTGAAAGCGATATGACATCTATGCCCCCGGTTAGTGTCAGTAATAGGCACGCTTGACATATGTTTCATGGTCTTAACTCATTTGACATACATTTCAACAACCACAGGGAAATGACTGTCGTCGGCGGTCGTACACGTAATATGGAAACAATTTGACATGGTTTGTTAGGTCTCCGACGCCTTCATCACGGGGGTCTTGCAGACGATAATGCAACTCTTTGGCTCGTGCAAACACGCAGCACATCATAAAGCTGATTGCGTCATCTCAGTCTGTCGATCGAAGTATCCTCGAAGTTAAACAAATTGCACATTGGTTCCTCTGAAACGCGTCCCTGTGTTTCAGCGCATTCGTACTTGACTTTGACAGCCTGTCAGGTTTCACATTCTGCCGGTTTCCTGAGTCGCCATGTACCTCCCATCATGCACGGTTACCACGTGCTTCCCGCGGATGCAGTCATACATAATGCTGGAAAATGTTTTCTAGTCCACGTCAAGAGTTGCGGCTCGTGGGGGGTTCTCGCCATGCAGTGCATTGTGGTGCATGGAAACGTCGATTATGTTCCTCGTGCCCATGGCGGCCTCGTTGATGGTGCATGCGAGACGACCGTGGGTATCCCAGTTATATAGAGCCATTTTTTATGAACAAGGTGCCCATGATGTCTCCCGATGGCGGGGACCACCACCAGAGAGGTAGCAGAGCTCTCACATCATCCTCATTCCCACCGGACGATAGCAACGACAACTTGACAGACTATCCGTGCTTGACGCGCCAGAAACCCACCGTCGAGAACGACGATGCACTGCCCCCTGCAGTCCATGGGACCCCATGCCTTGAAGCGATGGTGTTCCGCGACGGTTTTCTCCGGTGGTGATCCGCGGAAGTGTTCCACGGCGGATTTGTTCCGTGGCGGTGTTCCGCGACAGCGTTCCGCGATGGTGCTCCGTGGCAATGTTCCGCGGCGGCGTTCCACGACAGTGATCTGTGGCAGCGTCCCGCGGCGGTGTTCTACACTGCCCTCTCCACAACACAAAAAAGGGGAGGAACCGGTCTTCATGCCCAAGTGAACCCCGGCCAGCGCCGCCACCGACGCATCTGCCGAGGGCAGCTCCGTCAGCGGCCAACGCCGGGTTCCGCCATCGTCACCACAACGGTAGCTGCACCAGTAGCAGCATCAGCAGCAGCAACAGTAGCAGCAACAGCAGCAGTAGCAGCGGTAGCAATAGCAACCGCAAGAGCAGTAGCAAAAGCCGCAACAGCAGCAGCAGCAACGGTCGCTGAGCCCGACGACATTGGCGTGCCACGTGCGCGTGTTAGCTGACTTGCAGGCGGAGAGCCGCAATTCTTTGATGAGGCAGGTCACTGAGCTGCAGGACCTGACCAGGTGGATACTGCCTCAGTAACAGTAGTCCCAACAACAGCAGCAGCAGCATCCGTCCGCTGACCCGAGCGAGGACCACCTAGTCCACGGCGGTAATGTTGATGAGGTCGTGGAGAACCTCTCCGACTTTGTTGAGGAGGGCGAGGAAGAGCTATTGCGAGCACGCCTCACCCGCCTGGAGGCGCGCCACCAAGCGCGTGAGGCCAATGCCGCCCTCCAGGACACGAGCTCTAGCACCGACGCTGGCCCGAGCTCATCTCGTTGTCTTCTGAGCTTTGAGGACCTGGCTCTGCAGGCCCGCCTGGGCAAGGGGGTTGCCTCCTCTATGCCCGGCCCTGTAGTGGCTTCAATTGTCGCTCTACCGACGGTCAAGCCACCCAAGTGGTTTGAGTCGGATCCGCCCGTCTTTCGGACTGGGAACGACTTCAATTCCTGGGAATCACGCTTCCACATGTGGACCATGAGCAAGGGAGTTCTCGCCTACTACCTCACTCCATATCAGGCGTCTGACCCTGCTCAGACATAGATGGCGGTCCGAGCCACTTCCGGGCAAATGATGGCCGCCCTCAACTTCACCAAGGACTTTAGTCGGTTCCTTGGTGATTCGCTGACCGGCTCGAGAGCTGACCCTTGCGCGGCGTGGGCACTGGCTGTCACTCTTTTTAAGGGCGCCACCTTGGCTCTGACGTCCCAGCGCCTCGTCGACTTCAACTCTCTCTGCCAGACTGCTCAGGATTGTGAAGCGGACTACTAGCGCAGGGTGATCGAGCTGTACAAGGAGCTAGGAGACAATTCCATTGCGGAGTAATCCGCCCTCCAGATCATCCTGTACGACATCCACCCCGACTACGCGCGCGTCTTCAGCAACTTCGACCAAACTTTGCTTCGCAACATGGCAAGCAACGGACCCTGCTGCGCTGGGCCACCCTCTACTTCCTAGAGGTCGCCGGCATGGACGCCGAAAACCGCGCTCGATGCAACACCACTTCAGCTGCAGTTGCCACCGCATCCTCCTCCCCGTCGTCTACAGCAACAGCGGCTCCAGTTCAGGGGAAGAGGGGCCGTAAATCTTTAGGTGGTGGTTCCAACGGCGGGACCAGCAACGGCACCAGTACTAGCATTGTCAGTCGCAGCAGCAATAGTGGGAGCAGCAGGAGTAGCGACGGCAGCAACATCAATAGTGGTAGCAGTGGCTCCCGCAGCACGACGGGCGGCCGGCTCGGTGCTTCAACTACGGGGGTGACCATCGCTATCCCGACTGCACTCGCCTGAAAGGTGCCCATTGGACTGGGCCAAGGTCACCCGTGGGCTGCAGCAGGCGCACGAGGCGTGCATGCGCCAGACGTCCGGTGCGACCGCCCACTCGACCACCACTACTGCAGCCATCCCAGCGCATTGCGTCACCACCGCAGGCTCCTCCGTGGGTCCTCGCGACCAGGCGCTCGACGAACGCGACAGGAAGATCGGCGAGCTACACCAGCTTCTCGCCCTGCGCTCATCTCAGGGAGGTGCGAGTGAGTTGACTGAGTCGAGGGTTCCTACTGCCTGTATACTGTTTGTGTCGTTGCGTAATGATGCCTGTGGTGGTCCCCATGTCCAGCCGTGTGCCCGTGACAGAACTGATGATGTGTCTTGGCTACATGCTTCTTATGTGTACTCCGCTGGTCACCTTGTCATTTCCCCCGCTGAGCGCCCTGCTGCCGCGCCTTGTTTCGTCCTTGAGTGCCACATTTCCCCGTGTACGCGTGTCACGTATACCACCTAGGTCGTTGACTGTGGTGCCACCCATCTCATGACGTGTCGACGTGACGCCTTTGTCGTCTTGCATCCTGTTGGCACTGTTTGCACTATTCGCACTGCAGCTTGCCATGAGGTCCCTATCCAGGGTGTTGGGGTTGTGCAGTTCACTGGGTCCACTTGTCTCATGTACATCTCTGATGTCCTCTTTGTCCCTGATCTGGAACTCAGCCTACTGTCTGTCCGTGCTTGCACCAAGATGGGCCTGGGTGTCATGCACACAGCTGCCAAGGCTCGCATCTTTGTGCGCGACACCGAGGAGACCGTCCTCGGTGGGACGGTCGTCGATGATCAGTATTATATCTCTGGTGCCTGTGCGAGTACCTTCCCCTTGCCTCTGTCTCACAGTGCTTGTACTTTCTTCGCTGGTACTCTATCCCTCGAGGACCACCGTCTCCTGCATCGATGCCTCTATCATGTGCACCTTGGGGCTGTCGACAGGCTGATCCGCACTCAGCATGCTCTTGGTCTTGATGCGGCGACCTTCGAGGCGCCGCCCACGACCCACTACCTGGCCTGTGCTGAAGGCAAAATGCACCGGTCCACCTATCCTACGTCTGTCTCCAGGGCTCATCGGCCCTTGGAGCTTGTCCACTCCGACCTCATGGGTCCGCTCCCTGTCGAGTTTCAGGAGGACCACGATCGCTACGTCTTGACGTTGACTGATGACTTCACGCGTATGCGCTGGATCTACAGTCTTTGTCAGAAGAGCGATGCCGCCATTGCGGTCCGCATTTGGCTGGTCTTGGCGCCGCATGTCTTCCCACAGCCTCCAGACCTTTCGCTCAGAGCACGGTGGTGAGTACCTCAGTGACATGGCACGCCCCTTCACCGAGCTTGGTGTCTTCCACAACCTCTCCGCTCCAGCAACACCCCAGCAGAACGGTGTCTCATAGTGCTGGAACCGCACCATGGAGGATGCAGTCTGCACCATGTGCGCCGATAGCACTATGCCTGAGGCCTTTGCCTTCGAGGGCATGGCGTACATGACCTGGGTGTGGAACCACATTCCCCATGAACCCCTCCCAGGTCAATGCAGGCCCTACGAGCTATGGTACGGGTGTCGCGTGGATCTACGCCTGGCCCGTGTCTGGGGCTCCCTTGCTTGCGTCTAGTTCACATTGGAGCAGCAGGGGAGCAAGCTCTCTTCTCGTGGCCGCATCTACGCCTTCGTCCGCGTCGCCCCGTGGTCAAAGGCTTGGCGGTTCTAGGACCCTGAGCGACGCCGCATCGTTGAATACTGTGACGCTCCCTTCTTCGAGCATCTCACTTTCCGCGACCTTGCTCGCATCCACGCTCTACGTGTTGCTCATGCTCTTGGGTGTGTCGGACCCCGTAGTGAGGGGGAGGCTCCCGTCACGGTTGGCACAATACCCCGGGCAAATACGGTCACTCCGTTGCGGACACCCCAGGTGCTTTCCCCAGAGGTTGTGCCCACCGGCACCCCCAGTCCCACCCCATCTGCGGCTCGCTCCTCTGCCCCCGACTCTCCGCTCTCGCACGTGTCCGAGTCTACGTCCGAGTCTTCCTCCGCGTCTGAGGCTCTGCCTGATCCTGCGCCTGCTTCCGCGTCTGAGGCTGAGCTTGATCCTGCGTCTGTGTCCGTGTCTAGCTCTGAGCCATCCCCGCCTTCGATTGCGGACATGCCTGCATCTGCCTTGGGCCCGTCCCCGACTGTTGAGGCCACGCCAGCTTCGAGTGGTGCACCTGCGGTGCAGTCCGCACCGGCATGTGAGTTAGGAGCACCCACTGGTCCTGCCCTCTCGGACCCTTACACATGGGCACCCGGTGGATGTCTTCGCCCTTGCCCCACGCGCAGAATCGTCAGCGATGACCTGGGCACGAAGGCCCTCGACCTGAGTGCTCGCGGCCTCGCTGAGGTTCACCCTGGCTTTGCCACTGGTATGGCACTACTTGCTCATGAGTGCGGTCTTGCTCGTGACGCCGCTGAGTCCATGGTGACGGTCAACCCTCCCTCTGTGGCGTATGCCCTGGCTACACGCAGTGCACGAGTATTGTCTCCCGATCCCACTAGTCTGCCTGAGGTCTTGTCAGCCCCCAATGCTGAGCAGTGGCGCACCGCCTGCCAGGCTGAGCTTGATGCCATCCGAGAGCACAACGTCTTTCATCTGGTGGACTTGCCAAAGAACGGCAAGGTCATCAAGGCCAAGTGGGTTCTACACAAGAAGCTCAAACGAGATGACACTGTGGAGCGCTACAAAACGCGCCTGACAGCAAAATGCTTCTCTCAGGTTCCTGGCGTGGACTATAGCGAGAGCTTTGCCCCTGTTGGGTGGATGGGGACCATGCTCACGCTGCTGAGCCAGGTGGCAGAGCACGACTGGAACTCCATCAGATGGATGTCAACAACACGTTCCTGAACGGGGACCTTGAGGAGGAGATCTACATGGTCCAGCCACCCGGTTTTGAGGATGGCACCGGTCACGTGTACTGTCTGCGAAAGGCTTTGTACGGCCTTAAACAGTCACCTCGCTGCTGGAATCAGGAGATCACAAGCACGCTGAGACGCGCTGGGCACGTTTAGAGTGATGCTGACCCATCCCTCTTCCTCTCACAGTCCCCAGCACCGCTCGCTGCCATCCTCGTCTACGTGGACGATCTTCTCATCGCCTTGCCCGACCTGGGAGCAGTAAATCGGCCAAGGCCATTCTCTCCACGACCTACAAGATGAAAGATCTTGGTGAGGCCTCTGTCTTTTTGGGGATGGAGATCATGCGCAACCGTGTTCGCCGCACACTCCATGTCCATCAGGAACGATATGCAGAGACTGTGGGGGAGCGTTTTGCCGACCTCCTTGCTGCCGTCCGCACGGCCTCCACGCCCATGACCCCTGAGGGGCAGGCCACCTTGAAGGCGGATGATCCAGCTGTCCCGGGGGAGCTAGTCGATGTGACCCTGTACCTGCGAGTCATCGGCTCGCTCATGTACTTGGCCACCACGACATGGCCCGACATTGCCTTCATTATCGACCGACTCGCTTAGTTCTCGCAGGCTCCACGCTAGCAAATACTGGAGGCCGCAGTCCGGTGTGCGCTGTATCCTATCCAAATGCTTCGGCCTGTGCTTTTGCGAGTAGGTGTCCGTTGTGCTCAATGGGTACACAGATAGTGACAGGGCATGGAGTCCAGATGGCAAGAGCCACACCGACTACATCTTTCTCATTGGAGGCACTGCAGTGTCCTGGCAAAGTGGGAAGCAGGGTTGCATCGCATGAAGCACTACTGAGGCACAATAGGTTGCTCTAGGCGCCGGTGCGGCGGAGTGTGTCTGGCTCGTCCGTCTGTTGCGTTAAGTGCGTCAGTCCATTCCTTCTGTGGTCCTCCAGTGTGACAACATGGGTGCGGAGGCCATCGCCAAGAACTCAGGTGTGTTCCATGCAAGAACAAAGCTCATCAATGTCGAGCACCACTTTGTGCGTGATCAGGTTGATCGTTGTGAGATCCGAGTCATCCACGTGGGCATTGACAGGCAGTGTGCGGATTTTCTGACCAAGGCTCTGGGTCGTTCGAAGTTTCATGCGGCCACTCGTTCCGTGGGACTCTGCCCCATTCCTTTTGTAGATTGATTCCTCCTGTGCCACCTTGCGTGTGCTGTGCTTGCTGCTTGCAGCGGTTGTGCATTTCCTGCTCTATACAGCGTATGTGTCTGCATGTGCATGGACGTTTTTTGCCCTTCGATCATGGGGGAGTATTGTTGTGTGTGTCGTACATGGCTTACGATGACCCCTCGGCTCATGTCCATTCACGTGCAGATCCCTGAGACCGGCGACGGTGGCAGACGACCGACGGCTGGCGGCGACTGGCGCCCAAAAGACTCTCGTATTCTTTAGATTCGTGCTGTGGGACAATACATAGGCGTGCTGCCTTTCAGGACGTGGATCTCATCGATGCGGCCGTTCTAATTTGAACGGCTCGTCATTCTGACGTGTCTCTAGGGAGTTATGGCCAAAACTGTGTTTTTGCCACTGTTTTGTCTTGCTAGAAAACAACGCCCTTGTGCGCCGCATGTGTGTGCATCCATAAGGTCCATGACACTATTTAGGTTGTTTAGGCCTCAGTTGTCATTTTTCTCTCTGCACAATTCAATATCTGGAGCTTATGACACTTGTGCTTGTGTCCCTATCCAACCCCTTGCTGTTCTCACCTCCATCTGTGTGTTCTACTTAGTTAGCTGGCCGGCTTATACTGCCACGCTAGCGAGAGCAGTTCTAAGAAGCTGTCCTTTACCAACGTGTGAGTGAAATTTTGACAGTTGGAGTAAACTTATCGCATTGTACTGACGGAGAAGCACCTAAAATACACACCTTAGTACCCGTTCATAGTGCGAATTGGTACAAAAACAAGGTTCACTAGTTGAACCTATTCGTGTGACCATGAGTGGACGTCGGCACATGCTGCCGATATCCGTTCATGGTGCGCACGGCGTCGGCAAATTTGAGCATGGACATTATATGATTGGCGATGGCTGGGTCCATTCGGCATGCATTCATTGGCGATGGCAGGTGAAGCCTTTTCTATGCCACGCGCAAACGTCCGCTATAGCGCGACGATATCGGTCCACATGCATGGCAAGGACAAAACAATGCAAAGGCTGCGAAGCCAGGCTGGCAACATGCGAGGTTCGTTTACGACATGCAAGACCATGTAGACTGAATACTTCGAGCGAATAGTGGACACAGTAGACATGATTTTTGTTTCTGTCTCGCACAACAAAAACCATGGGCATCGCTTTTGTAGCGGGAGGGCCGGTTCGGCCCTCCCTCCTCGCTGAAGCGAGGGGTGGTTGCGCACCACTCCTCGCATCAGCGAGGGCTGGCCGGCGGCCAGCAATTCGCTGGCCGTCGGCCAGGTCGCTGCCGGCCGGCTGGACGGCCGGCGGCCGGCCAAGCGACCGGCCGGCCACCGGCCGGCCAGCTGCCAGCCGCCGATCGTGGCCTCAGCCCGATCGGCGGCTGAGGGGCCACGAGGGCCTCGAGGACGAGGCCTCGTGGCCTCGTACCCTCGCCCCCCATCGCCCTCCTTGCAAACGAGCAAGAGAGGACGAGGGATAGGGGGAGCGAGGGTGAGGTCAAAATAGGTGGCGCGAAATTGCCAGCATGCCTCGCATGCGACGATTTTGCGCCAGGACGACAAAAAGTATATCAAAGTTCGTTTACGACGAACTTCGACATAAAACAAACGGAGTAACTCGTACAAACACACGAGTTCGAGGTAAAAACCCCCGGTTTGGGTCACAAAACCAGGGGTTTGGTTAAAAACGGAAATGGGCGTCTGGAGACTTGAAATATTCGAGTCTCCCTGCTCTGGGTCGTTGATGACGATTGCCCCTCAGTCTTGCGAAGGGGGTAAACCCCTGACGCGGACTAAGAATGCCATTCTGCAAACTCCGACGACGACTTCAGAGGAGGAGCTAGAGGCTCGACCGTTACATTGGTTCTGAAAGCCAGACGGCCCCCGCGACCAAGGGTTCAACGGAAACGGCGGCTACGACATAGATAAAACGCCGCCGGCAGCTACAAGCAGCAACAGAAACGCCAGAACGGACTACGGCATGTACACTTCACGGATTGATGCGCCGTAAATTACGTTAGAGAGCTTGAAAAAAACTCTACTTGATGGAACCATTTTCTTCTAGTCTCTCCACATTTCCAGGGGGCCAGGAGGATTTTTGTGGTGCGGGTTGGGGTGTTCCCACCACTAAAACCACTAAATCCTCCTCATTTTCAAGACTCCTTCAAACCTCCTTCATCCAAAAATTGGGACAGCGCCCCTCCCCAAGCTGAGGGACTCTCACGGCCTGAGAGCACCCTTAAAACAAGGAGGTTGAGGCCTTGAAGATTTTTGACGGCTCGCCAAGGCCGCAGGCTCAAGGGAGACGCTGCCCAAGAACGCGAGAGGCGTCAAGAAGCGTGAAGAGAAGACCAACGTAGACAAGAAGACAAGAGGAAGACAAGAAGTGGGAAGAGAGAGTGGAAGACTCGCTAGGAATTGTTAGAAGTCCTCTTCTCATTGTTTTATCTTGTTTTGTGAGCGACACTCACATTAATCCTTGTTCTTGTCTTGTAATTTTCTGTTTTCCTAGGTACTACTCATTGCCAATCGCCGTGAGTCACGGCTTAGGAATTCTAGTTTCAAAAACCACGAACTTGTGCCGACGTGGCGGCCTAGGAAAATAGAAATTGAAATTATAATTACCTCACCAATCGTGAGAGCAAAGAGACCGGCGATTCCTCCTTTAAGTTGTGGGGTGATCCTCACAACGACCTTCACGTGCTGTTACACGAACGACGAGATGGCAAGTGCCGGACCGTCCAAGACAAACAAGGGCAAGGTGGTGACGGCCTCACCATGAGCTCTCGGCGGACTCCAAATTTTGGGAGCCGCCGCCGCGAGCACGGTTGCCAACCCAAAGGCAATCGTACCGCCAAGGGCAACCCTACCGCCGAAGGCAACCGACGCCAACCTCGGCGTTACCGAGCGGCGTGCGGAGGCAAAAAAGATGCATGATGAGCACGTCGATGCGCACGTGGGCAACCCCCACGTGACGGACGATGCAATGGAGGAGGATCTCCCGGGGAGATACCCCGACGAAGAGCACGACGTCGACGAAGGCGAAGGCGACGAGGATCGTGGCCATCGCCATCGTCGTGCGACGAACTCGAGCCGATTGCTCGAGAAGGGCAAGACGCCCGCCGCATCGCCTGAAGCTGCCAACGGCAGCAAGACTGCTGAGAGCAGCAAGGGCGTTGAAAGCAGCCACACAGCAAGTTCCCGCGAGAACGAGCCGGACGACGTCGATGCGAAGGCAATTCGCGATGACCGTCGTAGGCTCGCGGAGTTTGCTGCCGAGGCCACGGGCCGACTCAAGATCACCACCAACGGTGGAGATACGGCACCACTCGGAGGAATGGGGGCGGACCCTCCTTCCTACGATGCGGCCACAATGGGGCAAGGCAGCGCCCACTCGAGCGTCGTCGCCGACGACAGTCTCCTCCGAAAGGTGGGACTCCTTGGAGGCGTGTACGCAAACCGTACCCTCTTGCAGTGGATAAGGGTGCACGGACAACGGAAGGCCCTAGAGGCTATCGCCGATGCTCTGATGACATCAAAGCTCAAGTTTGCGTTCGCAAACCTGCTAGCCCACGTCGGGCAGAATATCACGGACCTTGACCGTGATCGCTAGGTGCAGCGCTTGGCCGCCCATGAGGCAAGCCGCCGATGCAAAGACCTCAACAAGGCGTTGCAGTGCATGACCCAAGTGCGGATGCAACAGCAAGCGTAGCGTACCGCGGCTGTAGAAGCCACTGCCGGTGGCAGTGACGACTTGCCTACCTCGACGACTTCGGGGTCAGTCATGAACACGTCCTTCCTCCACAGTGTGGAGATCTTCCGAAAGGGCGTGAAGCTAACCGATTGGCTGAACCACATGGAGAACGTCCTACGTATCCACAAGGCTCCACTCAGCCAGTGGGACGACCTTGTCACGACGCGGCATGAAGACAAACTCTTCAAGTATGTGGTCAAGGAGTGGACTGCGCAACAGTCGCACCTTGAGTGGCAGCCCATGCCGTGGGAGGCCTTCTGCGCGATCATACGCAAGAAGTGCACCCAACGTGAGGAGGCGCAGCTCGCCTTCCACAAGATCAAGGACTTCAGGCAGCTGGGCAGCTCACTCGAATCCTACTTGAGCAAGTTCGTCGCACTCGTGGAAGAAGCCGAAAGCTTCACCAAGGGTGATGGGACTCAGACCTTCAAGTACCCAGAGTACATGCTACTGGAGTACTTGCGTGATGGTCTCGCCAGCGAGAAGCTGAAGGAAAAGACCACCACGACAGCCACTGGCCAAGCTTGGACAAGGTGGAGGGCGCTACGCGACTGCATGAGCGAAGTGCATTCGGCGAACCCGAAGCACTACTCTGATGCACGGACAAACGCACGTGCACAGCAAGGCCGCGACATGCGCATGGACGCTACAGGGGCTGGTGGGTCAGCTGGACAGTGAGGCGGGGCCAAGGGCAAGCAGCCTGCAAGCCCTCCAGCCAAGAAGGCTGGTGGATACAAGGGCCCCAACAACAAGCGTAGCCGCGAGAATGACGAGCTGCAGGCGGCGCGTGAGCGTCGCAACACATCCTTCCGCGAAGGACTCTGCCACAACTGCATGCAACCGGGCAACTTTAGGGCTTAGTGCCCTCAGGCTGCTAGGGGTGGACAAGAGGCCGCGGCGTTAGCTGCAGCAGTAGCACCTTGTAGAGATGGTGCAGCAAGAGGCTGCGGACAGGGCCGTGGACAAGGTCGCGGTTGCGGCAATGGGCCCGGCCTTGGTAACGGACAGGGCCGTGGGGCGGGTTTCTCCCACCCCTGAGTGACGTCAGTGGGGACCACTCAGGGGTGAAACTGGATCACGAGTGTGGGTTCATGTTTTCAGATGAGGATGTTAAAACAATTTGAGTTTTTGACGAGTTCAAATTTCTCTATTGTCTTTTCTCCTCTTGTTGAACCGCATTCTACACTTGCTGACCGACATTGCCCACTAAACCTTGCATCTCCGGACGAGATGCATGATCGTACATGCTTAGTGGTGGTGACACCGACCATTGTGCAA
>SZWC01013279.1:3554-14711 GCA_023375785.1 Penium margaritaceum | reverse complement strand
TCAGTGGGGACCACTCAGGGGTGAAACTGGATCACGAGTGTGGGTTCATGTTTTCAGATGAGGATGTTAAAACAATTTGAGTTTTTGACGAGTTCAAATTTCTCTATTGTCTTTTCTCCTCTTGTTGAACCGCATTCTACACTTGCTGACCGACATTGCCCACTAAACCTTGCATCTCCGGACGAGATGCATGATCGTACATGCTTAGTGGTGGTGACACCGACCATTGTGCAAGAGTTGTGTGACATAGTGATTGAAACAAACGCTCTCAAAGCAATGAGTTCAATCACGTTTGCAGTATCCTTAGTCAACGATTTCGACCAAGTCAAGTTTAAAGACTGGAAAGTTCTAGCCGAATTCACACGTGCCCACAAGATGTGGACTCGAGTGGGTGAATCATGGGAGTTGCGACGCCCGTCGTACAGATTCCGTGTTTATCACAAACTCGGCTTACCGTCGTAGAGTCTGTTCACTCGGAAGAGTGGAGGCAACATGACGATGCAGTTCAAAGGACACCTAGCTTGTGCTCCCGTGAACGTACTCGCTGACACTGGAGGGGATGACTCTTTTGTTAGCCTTAGCTTTACCCAACAGGTTGGCCTGAAGTACGAACCATCAAATGGTGCAGTTGTTGTTGGTGACAACCGTACGGTATCCGTGATCGGTACTTGTAAAGCGAAAATTTGTATTCAAGGGTACACACAGAGTGTCACGTTGAAGGTACTCAACCTTCTTGACCCGTTTGACGTGGTGCTAGGCGATCCCTAGCTCCGTGACAACAAGGCTCTAATGTTTTTTGAATCAAAGCGTTTGATTCTCCGAAAAGGACAACGCCGCTTTACATTGATTCCGAGTACGGATTTATCACTGACCCGACTCAAAGTCCATGCCAGCTTGTCTGCAATGCAGGTCAAGAGACGTATTCAACAAGGTTGTCGATACTTCTTGGCTCAGCTGCAGAAAGTGGAGGACGACATGACGGAAGACACACCACAAGAGATCAGATTTCTATTGGCGGAGTTCTCGAATGTATTCCAAGACCCACCGGCTGGGCTTCCACCAGATAGACACATGGGCCACACGATTCCGCTGCAACTGGAGGTGACTCCTCCGTTTAGACCGATGTATCACCTTAGTCCAACAGAAAGGCGAGAGGCCGAACGCCAAATCAAAGAGTACCTTGCAAAGGGGTGGATCGATCCCAGTAGCTCGCCGTACGGTGCGCCGATCTTTTTGTGAACAAAAAGGACGGTGGTTTATGCATGTGCGTGGATTACCGGACGTTGAACAAGGTGACGGTGAAAAATCGATTCCCCTTACCGTGGATTGAGGACCTTTTTGACCAAATCCAAGGCGCAAAAGTATTTTCATCCTTGGATTTGTCTCAAGGGTACCATCAAATCCGCATCACGGAAGATGATGTGCCCAAAACCGCGTTTCGAATGCACATGGGCTAGTACCAGTTCCGAGTGTTATGCTTCGGGCTTACGAATGTCCCGGCAACCTTCCAAGAAGAAATGGACCGAACGTTCGCCAAGCAACTCGGACAGTTTGTCTTGGTTTACCTTGACGACATCCTGGTCTTCTCCAAATCAATGGAAGAGCACATAGAACATGTGCGCAAAGTTCTCGCAATCCTTCGGGAACAGAAGTTCTATGCGAAAGTGAGCAAGTGCAAGTTTGCACAAGATGAGCTCGAATACCTTGGACACATCGTCGGCAAGGACGGCATCCGTGTCGACCCACGAAAAGTCCAAGCCGTTGTGGACAGGCCACGCCCCGAAAATGTTGGGCAGATTCGGTCTTTCCTCGGCCTTGCAAACTACTTTCGACGGTTCATGCAAGAGTATTCCACCCTGGTAGCACCGCTAACCAGGCTTACGCGAAAAGACGTGCGTTGGGAATGGACATCTGATTGCAAGAACGCTTTTCTCAAATTCAAAGAGCTTCTCTCCACGGCGCCCGTCCTAGCTCTTCCGGATCCATCGCAACCGTGGGAGGTTCGATGTGATGCGTCGGTAGTAGGACTTGGAGCCGTCCTCATGCAGAACGGTCACCCAGTTGCGTATGAGAGCCGGAAGCTCATCCCCGCGGAAACGCGGTACACGACTGGGGATCAAGAGCTCCTTGCGGTAGCACACGCTTTCAAGATGTGGCGTTGCTACCTCGAGGGTGCTGAAGGGGGTGTGACGATCGTGACCGACCATAGTTCATTGGTGTTTTTCCAAACGCAACCAAACCTGTCAAGACGAAAGGCGCGTTGGAGCGAATATCTGAGTCGATTCTTGTTCACATGGGAATATCGGCCAGGGCGCATCAATGTGGCCGATCCACTAAGCCGACAGCCTGTGGAGATTAAAGCAACCACCAAGGTCAATGGGTGTTTAATGGCCATTGCAACAGCAACTGTACAACCACCAGATCCCTCTGCACCTTTACGGCAACCACCACAAGAGATTATCCATTACAACGGTTTTATAAACAGGATCCGGATGGGATACTGTGTGGATTCTTGGTTTCAAGACTCTCAAAATCTGGACAAGTACGGCTTGGTGGAGGCCGCAGGAATCTTTTGGCACGGAGAACAAGTTGTTTTACCAAACTCGGGAGACCTTCGAGCCAAGGTTATCTCCCAGTTCCACAACCCGCCGGTTGCAGGTCATGTGGGACCCCGAAAGACACTCTCGGACCACTATTGGTAGCCAGGGTGGAGTGTTGATGTCCGTAAGTATTGCATGACATACAATCCATGTCTTCGGAATAAGGCTAGCAACAAGAAGCCTGCTGGACTCCTCCAACAGCTTCCCATTCCTTGGACTCCATGGGAGTGCGTCAGCATGGACTTCATTACTGGTCTTCCGGACACGGCCCGTGGCCATGATGCAATACTCTTGGTTGTGGATATTTTGACGAAGATGACACACTTCATTCCTACAACCACTGACGTGAACGCAGAGGAGACTGCTCGTCTCTTCTTTGAGGGTGTCGTAAAATACCACGGTTTGCCGTTGCGCATTATCTCCGATCGAAATCGAAAATTTGCTAGTAAGTTCTGGCAAAAGATGCACGAGTACTTCGGCAGTGAATCGCAAATGTCGATAGCATTTCACCCTCAAACTGACGTACAAACGGAGTGCATGAATCGCACTTTAGAACAGATACTCTGCATGTACGTGGACCCTACCATGCATGATTGGGACGAATTCCTAGCACGGGCAGAGTTTGCGGTGAACAACTCGGTGAACGAGTCCTCACAGTTCACACCGTTCGTGTTGAACAATGGTCGGCATCCAGTGGTATCCTCTTCATTGGTGAAGAGTGGGAGTAGAGGAGGGCAGGTTCCTTCCGCTCAAGCCTTTGCCGAGCGCATCGACTCCTTGTTACAGGAGGCGAAGGGTCACCTTCAAGCAGCTCGGCAGCGACAAAAGGCATATGCCGACAAAGGTCACCGGGAGGTCTCGTTTGACATCGGTGACAAAGTGCTGCTTAGCACTAAAAACCTTCGGNACGAGTCCTCACAGTTCACACCGTTCGTGTTGAACAATGGTCGGCATCCAGTGGTATCCTCTTCATTGGTGAAGAGTGGGAGTAGAGGAGGGCAGGTTCCTTCCGCTCAAGCCTTTGCCGAGCGCATCGACTCCTTGTTACAGGAGGCGAAGGGTCACCTTCAAGCAGCTCGGCAGCGACAAAAGGCATATGCCGACAAAGGTCACCGGGAGGTCTCGTTTGACATCGGTGACAAAGTGCTGCTTAGCACTAAAAACCTTCGGTTGAAGTCGCCAGGGACAAGAAAACGTCTATCGAAGTGGATTGGGCCGTTTCCCATTGTGACACGCATCGGGCCAGTGGCATACCGATTGCTACTTCCGCCGAGTATGAAGGTACATGACGTGTTTCATGTGAGCCTGCTGACTCCATACACGGCAGAAGGAACCGTTCAGCCACCGCCAGCAGTCCTGGCTGCCGATGGCCAACACGAGGCCCTTTGCCTACTCCAGCACCGAGAGCGTACTCTTCGGTCGCGCGTTGTCAGGGGAGTACCTCGTTCATTGGGCCGGTTGTGGACCTGAACATAATTCATGGGAGCCCGAATCTCGGTGGCCCACGGGGGTGGTCAACGAGTACTGGGGCCAGCTTATAGCTCGCACAGATCGACGCGTGGTAGGAGGTACCACCTGAACACGGAGAAAGTGAACAACATTCCCACAGGGCAACATTCATGGACAGCAACCATAGGAGGTTGGGGATGCCCAACATGGTTGTCGCGCGGACGCTCAAGCCTAAAGGGGGGAGGCCGCAAGCCGTGCTGACCTACAAGCTGCAGCTTAGGTCCAAGTACCATGCACATGTTCATGTTTAGCTGGTGATGGACATCATTAATATTCTTTCACAATGTTGATGACTGACTGACTCACAATCCTACTTGTTGTTCATGAACCGGGACGGTACATAAAAAGTGGGGAGGAATGTAGCGGGAGGGCCGGTTCGGCCCTCCCTCCTTGCTGAAGCGAGGGGTGGTTGCGCACCACCCCTCGCGTCAGTGAGGGCTGGCCGGCGGCCAGCAATTCGTTGGCCGTCGGCCAGCTCGCTGCCGGCCGGCTGGACGGCCGGCGACCCGCCAAGCGACCGGCCGGCCACCGACCGGCCAGCCGCCAGCCGCCGATCACGGCCTCAGCCCGATCGGCGGCTGAGGGGCCACGAGGGCCTCGAGGGCGAGGCCTCGTGGCCTCGTGCCCTCGCCCCCCCTCGTCCTCCTTGCAAACGAGCAAGAGAGGACGAGGGATAGGGGAAGCGAGGGTGAGGTCAAAACAGGTGGCGCAAAATCGCCAACGCGCCTCGCATGCGACGATTTCACGCTAGGACGACAAAAAGTATATCAAAGTTCGTTTACGATGAACTTCGACATAAAACAAACGGAATAACTGGTGCGAACACACGAGTTCAAGGTAAAAACCCCCGGTTTGGGTCCCAAAACCAGGGGTTTGTTTAAAAACGGAAATGGGCCTCCGGAGACTCGAACTATTCGAGTATCCCTGCTCTGGGTCGTTGATGACGATTGCCCCCCAGTCTTGCAAAGGGGGTGAACCCCTGACGCAGACTGAGAACGCCATTCTGCAAACTTTGACGACGACTCCAGAGCAGGAGCTGGAGGCTCGAGCGTTACAGCGTTCATGTTGTTTCCGACAATGGACACCGCATGCAAGTCGGTTTCGACTTTGGACACCGCCGTCAGTTCATTTTCAAGTATGGACACGGCGGATCTATCGACTGAAACCATGGACTCTGGAGTATTTATGCCCTTTTATTTTTGCGCGGGCTCTTGCCGAGCCCCGCTGTTGTGATTTGTGACGTTCGTGTATAGCTTACTGTGACCACTCGGCCGTATCCATACTCGTACAGATCCGTGAGGCGGGCCCTGGTGACACTGGTGCAACGTCTGGTGGCGGACTACTGGCTTGGAGCTGGCCGACTACCGTTCCAGAGCCCCAAATGTTGCCGAGACTCTCTGCTGTCTTTTCTACAGCTTGCAGGCGTCTTTCAGTGGACTGACCATGAGCCCTATTTGCATGTTTTTGTATTGTATTTCCACCGTCTGATGATGGATGCATGGATGTGACCAGTCCTAGCGTTCGTCTTTTGATTATACGCGTCTAGGTTCAGACGGCGTAGCATTCTGACATGTGTGCGCAGAGTTACGGCCATAACAGTGGTTTTGGGCCGGTTTTTGGACAGCTCTTGGACTGCCGCGTGCGACACCCACCGTGCGCCTCATCAGGTATTTATGCCTTGGACCTGTCATTTGTTATCTCTCTCTCTGCATATGCTATTGAAGCATTCTGACACTTTGTCTTGTGTCTCCTAGCCAAACCCTTGCCGTTGTGTGCACGACCTTTGACTATCGTCATCGTTTGACCGAGCACTGACGCCTAGTAAGCGGCTTTGTTGCTAGGAAGCTTCCACGTATCTTCTCATGGTATGAGACTAGTGAGACAGTTCTCAGTGAGCTACGCAGTAGCGACGCAGTTGAGCAGCAGCAATGAGAGTCACCGCTGCAGCAAATTCCTTGGGGCCTGTCGGAGACAGCCGGTTGCCGTCGGCGCAGTCCTCACCCACCACGTGAGATCGTAGCAACGCTGTTGCCACCATGCCAGCAGCAGAAGCAGTGGCAGTAGCAGTAGTGTAGCAGCAGCAACAGCGATGCGTGGCGGCTGCAGTGAGCGCAGCCGCCATCCACACCCGCATTGGCAGCAACAGCATCAACGGCAGCAGCAGTACAGCAACAGCGGCGGGAGCAGCAGCGCAGTAGCAGCAGTGGCAGTAGCAGGCAGCAGCAGCGGCGGCAACAGCAGCGTAGGAGCAGCAGCGGCAGCCGCGGCGGCATCAGCAGGACAGCAACGGCAGCAACAGCAGCAGCACCGAAGGAGTGGCAGCAGCAGCAGCACGCGGCGGCGGCAGCGAGCAGCTGCTGCAGCGCGTAGCAGCAGCTGCAGCGCGTAGCAGCAGCAACAGTAGCAGCACCAGCAGCAGCGCAACCGCTGTTGCCACTGCTGCATACGCAGCTACACAGCTGCTGCTGCAGCTGACAGCACAATTGCAGCAGCAGCTAAGCGGAAGCTGCTGCACAGCTTTCGCGCAGCTTCCGCGCAGCCGCCGCGGAGCGGCTGCACGCTTGCGAAGAGTTGCGAGAAACAAAAGAAAAAAAGGGAGGGGATGCGAGCTGCCGTCAGCAATTTTGTTTGCTGATGTCATCAGGTTGTGCTGACGTCAGCAACCACCTGCTGACGTCAGGACCATATTTATCCAATTTTTTGGCCGGACAGTCAAATGTTGCCAGCGTCTCAACCCCTCGAGAAACGTTGACGGTTTTGAAATCCAACAAACTTGATCTGTTGCCCCATACTGAGCGGCGACATGAGCCTGTCCGACAACAAGGAGAAGGGACCAGGCGACCCCTCCTCTTCTTCGTCTGGTGTACTCAGTCCACGCTCGCAGGAGATTGAGGACGTGCGAAGCCAGCAGGATGAGATGCGTCGCCTCTAGAGAGAGCAGACTGACGTTATCCGCATGCTGACTGAGCTTCTGCATGCTCAGTCCATGACTCCTCAGCGGGCTTCTGAGGGAGCTGCCGGCGTCGCAGTCTCTACCCAGGAGTCGGCTCAGGCACCTGTGACAGGCGCTCGACCTGTCCCACCACCTGCTGACCTCCTTGATGATGAGCCACTCATGCCAGGCATTACGGGCGATTTCCCGGCTCAGGAGATTCGATTTCTTCAGGAGCGCCTCTGTCAGCTGCAGACAGGCACCCGATCTCCTTCGTTTTCCCCGATATGATCGTCACCTGACTACCCCAGTGACCATCCTCTTCCATGAGTCTTTCCCATCTCTCGTCCTACTCAACCTGTGGTTGCTCTCCCCACGAAGCGGCAGCCCAAGGATTTTGAAGCACCACCTGCATGGTACATCAGTGAGGATGGCTTTGACTGCTGGGAGATCATGTTTCAGGTGTGGGCTACTTCTGAGGGAGTGTGGCCTTACTACCACAGCCCGTACCAGCCTACAGAACCAGCATAGGTACTGACAGCAGCTCGGGCCATGCGCAGACTCCTCTACGCCATGCCTCGCAAGACCATCGTCGACTTCCGCCCCTTCCTTGGCGAGGCCGGCACAGGCACCGGTGCCGGTCCCCATGGAGGTTGGGATCTAGCCTAATGCTTGCTGGCCGCAGAGACGCACGCCACTTGTGCATTACACATTCGTGCTTTCCATTCGCTCCGTCAGGGGCCTGCGGAGTTTGTAGCGGATTACAGTCTACACGCGCTTGGGGACCTCAGGAGGCACACAGCTGTGGGCGCTTTGGACGATTATGCTCGGAGTTTGCCTCGAGTACACCGACATCTTCACATGGTACAGCGACGCTGTCCTCGAGCCCTTCTCAACCACTCAACTGTTGCTTCCTTGGGCGCATAAGCTCTTCCTTCAGGTGACCTCAACCTGCGAGGTAGCCATACCCCATCGAGAGACTTCCCTCCCTACAGCAGCCATTGCATCACCACCATCTTCCCTCCTACACTCTCCCTCTTCCTCCTCCTTCACTTCCTTATCTTCCTCTTCCTCTTCGACCCCGTCTACACCCACGCAGACACAGGGCATTGAAGTAGCCGCCCAGGGGAAGAAGAAGAATAGGAAGCATGGATCAGGTCAGCAGCAGTCGTCATCTAGTGGTAGCAATGGCCATTCTGTGCACTGCTAGAACTGTGGAGGCGCCCATCGCTACACCGAGTGCCAGCAGCCGCTTGACTGGGCGCAGATCACTCGTGGGCTCTAGGCTGCTCATGCTCTCCGTTCCACGTCTGGCACATCATCCTCCTCCGGACGCGCGGCGGCCATGACTGCAGCTGTTCCTGCCTCCTCACCGGCCAGCAGCAGCGATCCAGACCCGCGCGACCGCACCATCGCCAAGCTTCGCCACCTTCTGGCGCTCCGCTTTCAGGGAGGTGCAAGTGTGTTGACATCGTCGAGTGGTTCACAGACTGCTTGTTCGTCCGTTCCCGTGGCTCGTGACGACGCGTGTGGGGGAGCACAGTCTGCATGTGATGATGATGGGCCTGATTGCACCGAGTCGATTCATGAGTCTCATCTTTGTGTTGTGCAACGTTCCTCTTCATTGATGGCTCAGCGTCCCTCTGATGCCAAGTGTTCCATTGCTCGTTGTACAATGACGTCCACCAACCGTGACTCCGGTGGCACTTGGATCATCGATTCTGGTGCCACCCATCACATGACGTGCCGTCGTAGTGACTTTGTTGTTCTAGGTCCTGTCACGTCTGTCCGTTCCATTTGTACAGGGACTGGTTAGTCCTTGCCAGTCCATGGTGTTGGGGTTGTATGCTTTGATGGTCCGTCTGGCCCCTTGTACCTTTCCGACGTGTTGTTTGTGCCTAATCTTGAGCTCAGCTTGCTTTCTGTACGTGCTTGCACCTTGATGGGTCTCACTGTGGAGCATACCGCTGACTCAGCGACTGTGACTGCTACTGACACCCGTAGTGTCGTCCTGCGTGCTTCAGTCATAGATGATCTGTATCGCATCGCTCGGCCCTCCTCCCCTTGCTCTTCCTCTTCTCCGGTCGTGTCTTTGTCACTGGTGTTCTATCTCCGGAACACCAGAGGTTGCTTCATCGCCGTCTGTGTCACGTGGGCTCCGACACTGTGTTGAAGCTCATTCAGACACAGCCCGCTCTCAGTCTGGACGTGGCTTCTTTCGAGAAGCCACCCAAGACTGACTGTCTTTTTTGCACTCAGGGGAAGATGCACCGGTGCACCTACCCTGACTCTTGTTCCCGAGCGCTTCGGCCTCTCGAGCTGGTTCAATAAGACCTTCTCAGCCCTCTCCCAATCGAGTCCCTGTCTGAGAGGGGCCGGTATGTTCTGACTCTGACTGGCGACTTTACCCAGATGCGGTGGGTCTACAGCCTGCGTCAGAAGAGCGACGCCGCCCTTGCGGTTCGACTCTGGCTAGTGATGGCTGAGCGTCAGTCCCGCCACACACTACATACCTTCTGCTCGGATTGCGGCGGCGAGTTCCTTGGCAAGATGGACTCCTTCTTTGCTGAGCACGGGATTTCTCACCAGGTCTCCGCTCCTGCTACCCCCCAGTAGAACGGTGTATCTGAGTGCTGGAACCGCACCATGGAGGATGCGGTTTTTGCCATGCGGTCTAAGTGCGGTCTCCTGGAGTCTTTTGTCTTTGAGGGTTTTGCCTACATGACTTGGGTCTGGAATGGCCTCCCGCACGGTTCCCTTCTGGACCATATCACACCGTAGGAGCTCTTGTTTGGACACCGTGCTCACCTTCGTCTCGCTCGCGTCTGGGGCTCCCTGGCCTCTGTGTGGTACATGGAGGACCACCAGGGGTCCAAGGTCTCACCTCGGGGCGGCTTGTGTGTCTTCATAGGCATTTCCGCGCGGTTTAAGGCCTGGCGCTTCTGGGACCCTACTCGTCGTCGCATCATTGAGTCTCTTGTTGCGCTGTTTTTCGAGTCTCTCACCTACCGTGACTTGACTTCGATCACAGCACTCTCCGCCACCCATGTTCCTTCCTATGAGGGTTCTCGGCGGATGGGGGAGACTTTCTCGCCAGCGAGCATCCCTCATCAGGCGGATGTCTCCGCTCGAGCCCCCTCTCGGTCTCCGGCCCTTAAAGATGCGGCGATCATTACCGTTGGTCCAGAGATCTCGCCTGTCCATCCTGTTTCACACCCCACAGGTACCTCTGTTCCCACGCATCCTTCTTCACCAGCACCTGCGTCTACTGGCACCCTTATTTCTGTATCTGATTCAGCCTCGCCCACTCCCGTTCTTACGTCAGTTGGAACTCCCGCCTCACTGTCAGGTCCAATCTTGCCTGCTCTAGCTGTCACACCCAGCCCCGTGTTCCCCACGCACGCATCTCCTTGCACGGCGTCTCCGGCTGCCTTGTCTCAGCCCTCACCAGTCGCGGTCGTACTTGTCCCTGTGGTCGCACCTGTCCCTGAGCCTGAGGTGCGTCCTTCGACCTCAGGTTACTCCCGTGAGCCCGGTGGCCGTCTTCGACCACTGGATTCCGGAGCTCAGCGAGCGTCGGGTCCCGGACCCAGGCGCTCCTCTCGCAGCATCGCGAGTGGTGACCCCGGCACAAAGGCCCTAGACCTGAGTGATCGCACTGAGCTCAGAGAGGTACATCTAGCGAGCCCCGTAGGGCACGACCTCATCACTCGCGATTTCCACATCGCCTGTGACGCAGCAGCTGATCTCGTGGTCGTCAGGCCCGGCACTGAGGCGTGTGCACTTGCCATGCAGAGTTCTCCCTCTATGGCGCCCGAACCGGGCACACTGAGGGAGGCTCTCTCATCACAGGATGCTGACGCTTGGCGTGCTGCCTGCGAGGATGAGCTTCGCACTATCGGAGAGCACAGAGTCTACGAGCGTGTCGACCTTCCTCTTGGGAGGAAGGCTATTCAGGTCAAGTGGATCTTTCGCAAGAAGGTGAAGCCGGATGGCTCACTGGAACGCTACAAGGCCCGCTTGGTCGTCAAGGGGTACTCTCAGATTGAGGGAGTCGATTACACCGACACTTTTGCCCCTGTCGGCCGCATGACCTCAGCTCGAGCTCTGTTCGGT
>SZWC01013278.1:56397-77743 GCA_023375785.1 Penium margaritaceum | reverse complement strand
TCCGTGATGCTCTGCCCGACGTGGGCCAGCAGGTTGGCGAACGCGAACTTGAGCTCTGATGTCGTCAGAGCGTCGGCGATAGCCTCCAGGGCTTCGCGTTGTCCGTGCACCCTTACCCACTGCAAGAGGGTACGGTTCGCGTACACGCCTCCAAGGAGTCCCACCTTTCGGAGGAGACTGTCTTCAGCGACAACGCTCGAGTGGGCGCTGCCCTGTCCCATTGCGGCCACATCGTAGGAAGGGGGGTCCGCCCCCATTCCTCCGAGTGGTGCCGAATCTCCACCGTCGGTGGTGATCTTCAGTCGGCCTGCCGCCTCAGCAGCAAACTCCGCAAGCCTGCGACAGCCATCGCAAATTGCCTTTGCGGCGTCGTCGTCCGGCTCGTTCTCGCGGGAACTTCCCATGTGACTGCTTTCAGCGCCCTTGCTGCTCTCGGCCGTCTCGCTGCCGTCGGCAGCTTCAGGCGCTGCGGCGGGTGCCTTTCCCTTCTCGAGCGATCGGCTCGAGTTTGCCGCACGACGATGGCGATGGTCGCTATCCTCATCGCCTTCGCCATCGTCGGCGTCGTGCTCTTCGTCGGGGTCTTCCTCCGGAAGATCCTCCTCCATTGCGTCGTCCGTCGCATGGGGATCGCCCGTATGCGCGTCGACGTGCTCGTCGAGCACCTTTGCGGCCTCCGCACGCTTCTCGGTGTCGCCGAGTTTGGCGTCGGTTGCCTTAGGCGGTACGGTTGCCTTTGGGTTGGCAACCGTGCTCGCGGCGGCGGCTCCCAAAACTTGGAGTCCGCCAAGGGCGCGTGGTGAGAATGTCACCACCTTGCCCTTGTTGGCCTTAGACGGTGCGGCACTTGCCATCCCGTCGCTCGTGCGACTTGCACGTGAAGGTTGTTGTGGGGATCACCCCACAACGAGGAGGATTCGCCTCCTTAGGCATTGCTCTCACGATCGGTGAGGCAATTTTAATTTATAATTCTATTTTCCTAGGCCGCCACGTCGGCACAAGGTCGTGGGTTTATAACTAGTCCTCCTAGGCCGTGACTCACGGCTCTTGGTAGCAACTAGGGTCTAGGAAAACAGAAAATCAAAATNCAAGGATTGTGAGTACCGCTCACAAAACTAAGACAAAGAACAAGAAGATAAGTACAAGGTCTAGACAAAACACTACTTGTCTTCTTGTCTTGTTGTCTTCTTGTCTTCCTTTGCCTCCTCTTGAGTCTTCTTTGCGCGTCTTGCGCCCCTTGGCGGCGTCCTCCTTGAGCCGCCGTCGTTGGAGGAGCCGCCAAAAATCCCCAAGGTGGCACCCTCCTTCTTTTTAGGGTGCTCTCAGGTCGTGAGAGCCCCTAAGCTTGGGGAGGGACGCTGTCCCAATTTTTTATGAAGGGGTTTTGAAGGAGACTTGAAGATGAGAAGGATTTTGTGGTTTTTTAGGTGGGAACTCCCCAACCCGCCCCACAAAAATCCTCCCAGCCCCCTGGAAGTGTGGAGAGGCTGGAAGAAAGATTCTTCACCAAGTAGAGTTTTTTTTCAGCTCTCTAACGCACTTTACGGCGCTTGAATCCGTCAAGTGTTGACGCCGTAGTCCCTTCTGGCGTTTCTGCTGCTGCTTGCAGCTGCCGGCGGCGTTTTATCTATGTCGTAGCCGCCGTTTCCGTCGAACCCTTGGTCGCGAGGGTCGTCTCGCTCAGAGAACCACTGTAACGGGCCGTGTCTCCAGCTCCTGCTCTGAAGTCGTCGTCGGAGTTCGCAGAATGGCGTTCTCAGTCCGCATCAGGGGTTTACCCCCTTCGCGAGACTGAGGGGCAATCGTCATCAACGACCCAGAGCAGGGAGACTCGAATATTTCGAGTCTCCGGAGGCCCATTTCCGTTTTTAACCAAACCCCTGGTTTTGGGACCCAAACCGGGGGTTTTTACCTCGAACTCGTGTGTTCGCACGAGTTACATCATTTGTTTTACGTCGAAGTTCGTCATAAACGAACTTCGAGTTTCTTTTTGTCGTTCTGGCGCGAAATCGTCGCGTGCGAGGCACGCTGGCGATTTCGCGCCAGCTTTTTCAACCTCCCCCTCGCTCCCCCTATCCCTCGTCCTCTCTTGCTCGTTTGCAAGGAGGGCGAGGGGGGACGAGGGCACGAGGCCACGAGGCCTCGCCCTCGAGGCCCTCGTGGCCTCTCAGCCGCCGATCCGGCTGAGGCCGCGATCGGCGGCTGGCGGCTGGCCGGCCGATGGCCGGCCGGTCGCTTGGCCGGCCGCCGGCCGTCCAGCCGGCCGGCAGCGAGCTAGCCGACGGCCAGCGAATCGCTGGCCGCCGGCCAGCCCTCGCTGACGCGAGGGGTGGTGCGCGACCACCCCTCGCATTAGCGAGGAGGGAGGGCCGAACCGGCCCTCCCGCTACAATTTATTTAAACGTGATTTTTTGCATTTTTCGACTTCACTGAATTCGATGGTCGAAACCCGAGCTCACTGACGATTCGACGATAATCCTTCAGCGAAATCATCCATTTAGGACTTCGCGCCTAAGCTTCACTAAAGGATGAAGGCTTCAACAACCGCCAAAAGTTGAAGAAACCATAGTATCGCAAAAAATCTTGGTGGGTTCGCAACCGGTCCAGTCAGCTCGCTCGAGGCCATGTCAGCTCGCGAAGCCTACGTGGCGGGTGCGAAACATCGTTGAATACTGAATTCAGTGACAAGAGAACACGACATGGAATACACTAGTAGAATATGTGAGAGCTCTACCCAATGCTTGTTAGGGCGGAATTACACGTTGCCCCTACTCTGACTAGACCATATTCCCGTTGCCCCCTTTCTGAGGATTATTCCTACAACGCCCCCATTCTGGAAACATATCACCAGCTCCACCCCACTTTTGTGCTTCGGGGAAATATCGCCATGACGCCCAGTACGGATGAAATGTTATCGACGTCTTCCTCCCACTTTAAAAAGTGAGGGCACTGTGACAATCATATTTTGTATTGCACATTGCAGGAAATCGCTTTCAATGAAACCATGCTGTACATCATTTCATACACTGTATCCGACATGTCCGCCTTCCACAATCGGCTGAGGTCGTTGCCAATATGTTTACGGGCAGTTCGATGTCAGGGCCCTAGTTAGCTACGGCTCGATAAAGCGGCCCGTTTCTCTAGTTTGCCAACTATGGGGCCTTGACGGTCGATCTCACCAACCGTGGAGCCCGGTCGGCCCATCTGAGGAACGATGGGGCCCTTCGGTTCCATCGCGCTTGTCGGAATCGCGATCCGGCCGATCGCACTTGACAAGAATGCGGAGGCCGAGGTCACCGCCGAAAAACCATAAGGAGTTTGTATGTTAAACACCATTGTTCAAATACTCTCTACGGAATACATATAAAAACCATTCTATTTGAGACGACTGGACATTCTGGGGCCAAGCACTACTGACCGAAACCATGAACCAATTCCTCCTGACGGCGGAACGTCATCTACCGGCACACCAACCGGCGACCTCGAATCGTGAGGCTCGCCAGCGGGCTCTGTCGTCGATCGCCGCCCAAATGCGGGCTCCGGAGCTGATGAGCCCGCCAATGCGAGTACTCGCGTTGGGTCCAAAGTTAGACCCGGGCCCCTAGGTCACTTTATCCTATGTTTACAAGTTACGGGGTGCACGTCTGATGATGTTAATATGACTGCAAAGTACCCGACGTTTCGGGCCCATAAATATGTCAACATAGCATTTATTTATATTCCTCGCAGCTTCCGAGTATTGAGTCACGAGTTGCCACCCCTCTACCTGTCAAGTCATGCGCAATGGTTGAACGTCCACGATATTACGTGCCGGTGGCATATAATATCCAAGCAGGACCCAATAATCTTCAATGAATCTTGTCCACGTACAAAGCGGCCACAGTAGCATGTCATTCGACCAATGCGTGAACACTCACGGTATTGCATGTTTACCCTACCCCCCCCCCAACCATGGTCGGGTCCCTCGATGTCAGCTCACTGCACGCACTGGAGCCAACAGGGATCTGCAACGTCGTTCATTGTACGTTGCATGTTGCATCTTCGAGGCGTGGGCAACCTGCCATGGCGGTGGCCGTCATTCTCGCACCGGGTGAGTCAGGTGCATGGGGGGCATTGTATATGTGTAATCACCATTTTTATCGTCAACATGCCCTACTTACGACTGCATGGCAGCTTCAACGTCGCTCGATTTGATGAGTGTACAGCGGCAAACTGTCTACTGCACATGTAGCGTTCGCATGCAGATGTCGCCTGGACCTCACTATCAGGATCCGCTCACAGCCGACCAAATCGTCAATGACGTTGACCCCATCCATCTTCGCTCGTTTGCGGAGTGAAATGAAGACTTGAGAGAGGGCGATAAATGGGATGCACAACAAGAAGTTACACAGTTGGCATCCATGATCACCTGATCCCCCGACCGGGGACACGTGACTTACAAAGGTGGAAAAGCAATGCGTGTGCATCCCGAATGGTACTACCCACCGAGTGGTATGTCCTAAATCCTCCATGGTAAAGCGCCATGGCCCATCCCGTGTCCGGGCTAGAGTGCTTGCTAGGTGCACGTCCCTCCACAGTTTGCCGGAAATCGGGCACCAAACAATGAGCCCCAAGGAAATTGAAAGAGCCATCACAGAATCACAAGCGTCCTTCGTCACCTTGTGCCACACTCTCTCAGCATCGCTATACACTTGGACTTATTGTTTCTTGTCTCTTTGGAGTGTAGGCCCCTCCAATGAGGATGACGACGGAGCGGACGGGGCGCAGTTCCTGGGAGGTATGGAGTTTCAAACCATGTTGGAGTGCCGTTGCGCCAAAGAGGGCTATGCAATCCAACACTGGTCACCTGTGCGCGGATGAGCAGCAAATCCCACAACTACGTGGTGTCGTCATATGTTGACAGCCACAAGTGTACACTGGGCCAAACAAATGGAAATCCGGTTCACACTACGAAGTGGGTCCTATGATGCATCAAAGACACGATGGCCCGAGATCCTACCACAGATCCCAAAGCTCTTCACACTGTCTTGAAAGCTATAACCCATGAGAAATTCGGCTACCAGCGCATCTAGAAGGCATGAGACAAGGCGTAGGACGAAGTGATGGGAGAAAAGGCAACTTCCCGGGCCCTCTTTACCACATACTGCACCAAGGTGAGGTTTTGCTGTGGTATTCTCTCACAATTTATACTTTAACCCTTTTGGCAAGCGGCTTTCATCCTTGTCCCTACATCCTTGCACACGTGCAACTCATGGGGATGGACCCGAACACAATTACGGTCGCGTATCAGCATAACAAAAAGTTCCGACATTGTTTTGTGGCACCCGGGGCTTGTCGTGAGGCCTGGCTGCACGTGGACCGCATTGTCACGCTGGACGAGACGATTTTGAAGAACGGCTACAAACAAGTGTTGCTCATCGCCTAGTTCTTCGATGCAAACAATAACAGGATCCCCATGGCTTATGCCATCGTGAGCCAAAAGACGAGGACAACTAGGGCTGGTTCCTGCTCCAGCATGCAAACGCAACTGCAATCTACGCTAGGATGGCACTACCATCATCAGTGACCGTGATGCGGGCCTCCTGGCCACCATGCAAGTTGCTGCCACGAACATCACACAAGTATTGTGCGTTTCATATGAAGGAGAATATTCGTGTGACTTACGGTAAACCGCATTCGAGATATTTTGGCGTTTGGCGAACGCCAAACTCAGCCTTGAGTTGATGGAGACGAACCGTGGACAATATACATACGTCTTTGGATGGGGTTCCAAAGACGGCATCTTCTTGCGACGCTGGAGTGTTTCCACGGTCCACCGGGTGTGAAGGGCACATGACGAGTGACACTGCTGAATCATTGAACGCACGCATCATCAAGGCAAGGAAACGTTTCCCGTTCCACTAATTTGAGATTTTGTACCCATTCATCCAAAAGCTATTTGCAACGTGCAAGAAACTTGCCCACGATTCTGTCATGGAAAATGGCTAGGAGAAGAAGTGGGTGACAACACCGTGAAAGGCCTTCCAGCACAACTGTCTGGCGGCTTGAGAGTACAAGATGGTGCACACTGGGAACCTGATGACGAAAGTGACTTGGAGCCGCGGTGTGCCGCGAAAGGTTGATTGCCGGATGTGTAAGTGCAGGTGTGGCCGGTATTAGGAGTTTAGCATTCCCGATGTGTATGCCTATGCAGTTCTCCTCAAGAACGGCATGACCCTGGATGGCTACACTGAGATGGCATACAATGTGGTTGCGTGGAAGCGCTCCTACGGCCACCACATGCCGGGAGTCAACCTGAAGGCGTTGAAGCCTACGCCACCAGAACCGGACCGTGAGGAGGAGCCTCCTAAACTAGGGTGGCAGGCACCTGGCGAGCGTGCTTTGGGTCATCCGCAATGAAACGCAAGTGGAGATGCAACCTACTGTGCGTCAACCACATCTGTGGTCGATGCAGCCGGAAGGGCCACCCTAAACGTCGCTACACATACCCTCCCGCGCCAACACCATCGCATCTGGCTACAAGTGGTGCTGATGCACAACGTGGACAGCAAGTTGCTGGAGCCAATGCCACAGAAGATGCAGTAGGGATTATCATTGCTATGGTTGGCGTGGATGAAGTAGCAACTGTTGGCATCACTGAAGCTACACTTGCAGGCACAATTGACGTGGACCCCGTGGACGTCGAGCTAACTCAGGACCAGACTGTGGCAGTAGAGGACTAGGGTGAATAGAAGGAAGAGGAGTATGAGGAGGATAGTGCAAGAGAGGAGGATAACAACAGTGAGGTCTTGGTGGCCATGCCAGCTCCTGTGGATGACCGCACAAGTGAGTGGATTGACTCCGAGACCTCAGACGAGGAGTACGACCCAGATGAGGAGACAAGGAGGGCAAGGCACAAGACAGAGGAGGCAGCTTTTTGGCGTTAGTATGCCATGGTCCGGGAGCTCATGCCAGAGATGGGCCTTTCGTACCTTGACCTTGTGACAGAAAACGGTGCTCTGTGAAGGTAACTGCTTGTTTAACCCTTGCACTATGGTTTTTGTGTACGTTTTCCTATGTGTACTTATACGTAGTATGCATTGTTTGTCTAGTTGTTATTTACAACATCATTGATTATGTGTGGTCCACCGATGCTTGCAGTTGCACAAGGCTTTCCTACTCTTGCCTCTGCAAGCTTCTTCAACCTCATGCATACCGAGATTGAGAAGATGAGTTTCTGTTAGGGAGCGTTTCAGGTTGTAGCATCTCAAAGTGAGGACAAGTGATGATGGCCAGATAACATGTGGCCAACCAGAGGAAGTGTTCTATAATGCAGTAGATTGTGGAGATGCCTGCACGTGTGCAGCTTCTGATGTAATCCGATGGGTGCATAGTTTGCTAATGTATGCGCAAGAGTGGATTTCTTCATGTGATCCCTCTCCATTGTCTTACATGTGGAAATGAAGCAATACAACTTCTTCTTTCATTTGTATATTTTTTCCAGTTGTTTGCAGTTGTACTTTTTACTTTGACATAGTAAGAATTAGCCTTAAAAAAAAGGGTAGACAATCACTGAATTTTGTCTTCCACTGTTGTACAATCTGTTATGGAAAGGTACAGTAGACACTCCAGACTTGAAATGGCCGTATGAATGATTCACAGTGTGAACATGAAGTTAGACTTATCTGGTCCATAAAACGGCATCATTCCATGTCTACAATAGTCATTGGTGTTAGTGAGTGCATATGAAGCCAAGTGAGCATTCAATATTTCATAAAGTAAGGTTGAAGTTAGTCAAAAGATGAGGCAACACTACTTAACATGGTCCAAATAACTTGAGTTATTGAGGAACATCATACTACCACACAAGTACCCATAATGTTCCTACTTCTAGAAGAAAACTGTCACCAAACATGCAAACATAATGAAGAAACTTTCATACCAGTGAAACGTTGACCTGTATTAGTAGGGTCGTATTCCGTTCGTAGGGCAATACCATGGTGCACGGGTGATGACGTACAGATAAGGCTCCACCGACATCGACATCCATAAACCCTAAGCCTGGAGAATGTATTAAAATAATGGGGACAACATAGCGATAACTTAAAAATGGGGGTGAGTTGGAAAACAAATAAAAAGGCGGGGGCAAGCTAGTGATATGTTTTTTATTGGGGGTGATGTAGCAATAATCCTCACAGTGGGGTTGTCTCGATGGTGGTCGGCCAAAAATGGGGACAATCTGGAGTTTAGCCATGCTTAACAACCCCAATCCAACTTTCCCATTAGCATAATATGCTTGGGAGGAAAAGTAATTAAGCCTGTTCCACCGAGCCGAACGCAGGTGATTTACAAGGATGAGGTGAAGGACATAAGAAGATTCGAGGATGTAGGACAAAGGGCCAAGCACCTCGGATACCCATCAAACACAAAGTGTGACTCTCATCCATCCAACACCGGCAAAAAAATGAAAGTTCCACTCTTAAATCATGCTCCCTCGCTATTACGACAAGCAGAATGTAGGTGGTTCACAAGGATGAGTTACGAGACAAAAGGCAATTTCGGTGGTTGGGACAAATACAGTAAATGTAATAAGTGTTGTATTAAGCAGTAACTGTACTTCGATGACAAGCGTCGAGTACATCGAGCACATACATACAATGACGAGAATGAGAATGAAGCATAAGTTGGGTCATTAACGTTCGAGCCGAGTGACATGTGCAAGGTCGCGCCGTGAGTGGTGAATTTGAGAAGCTCCCCCGAGAAGTCGGGGGGCTTTGAGAATATTGCAACACTTTTTTGTAGGATTCCAGCGCCATCAAGAAGTCAACCAAAAAAGATCGAAACATCGACATGGTTTGGGACACTTCTGTCAGCCATTCTAGAAAGTGGTTGAAGTTGTCAGGAACTTCTAGAATGGAACACCGGAGGTCGGGACAATTGGCCAAATGTTCTTTGTCAGATGACCTAAACATCCGGAAGTCGTCGCGTGGTGGGCCATGAATATAACGACAGAAATGTCCTCTTGCGAGTGTAAGGGACTGGTGTACGTCAGGGACTTAACACATTCCCCCCTTTTACTCGCGACATCCTGGTGCACTAGCAAATGTTGTTTGGTGACGGCAAAATAAGACGTCAATTACATGATCGACGTCTCGGAGGTTGTCGTAAGGCTCCTTGGTGTTGTGCGCAGTGTTGTAGCCATGCCACTTGACCAGATACTAGGTCATTTTTACACAGAGTCAATGTCCGAGGATATCCTCAATCACATACTTCGTATCCTCGTCCACTTGTACAGGTGGTGGAGGTACGACGTCTCTACCGGGGAAGCTCGTACTGGGATCCTGGTAATGATTGAGCTTGCTGATATGGAAGATAGGGTGGATTGCCATACTTTCAAGGAGATAAAGTTGAGCAATGACTGGGCTTTACAGTCACTCGATCTCAAAAGGTCCCAATATGCGGGGTTTGAGCACTGCAATGTCTTGTCCTTGGATTTTGATGTTTGCAGAGCTGAGAAGGATGTGATTTTTAGCGCTAAACACATCATCGCTCTGATGTCGGTCGACTTCTTGCTTCATAGTTGTTTTCGTCTTTGCGAGGGTTTGTTGCATTTCCTCCCAGATGCTTGTGAAGTCATGGCAGTGAATGTCAACTGCAAGGATGTCACTTTGACTATGCAATCCAGTTGGTGTGGTGGGAATTTTGCCGTACACCACCTCAAAAGGTACTTTACCAGTTGCGATGGAAGTCGCGGAGTTGTACACGAGTTCGGCAATCAACAGTTTTGCTGTTCAATCAATGACGTGAGGCTCACATTAAGTTTGTGGGAATTGTTCGAGTATCAGATTGGTCCGCTTGGTTTGCCCATCTGTCTGAGGATGGAACATCATAGATAGCTAGATCCGAATGACGTAGCGTGTAATACCATACTACTGGCTAAATTTGGATAAAAATTGATTACCCTTGGGCTCAACCCTATTGCATAATTATGTTCCTCCCTTGTAGCCAGTGTGTAGAACTTCCTTCCAGAATGAGTTCTGAAAATAAGCGGCTTCAATTCATGCTCGCACGAAGCTCTTAAAGAGGGAAAGGCCAACAAAACACACCATGATCACTTGATTTTGGTCGTTAGCATGCACATTTGGTGCAGTCTCCTGAACATTTCTGAATTTAAGAGACCCATAATTCCTTGAGGCCTTGTAGCCAGTGTGTGAAAATTCGGCCCCGGTTGTTTGAATGGCCCAGATGCAGCCAAGTGGAAGGAGGTAGTGGACAGCGAGCTCGCATCCATTGCCGAGAACGGCACGTGGGTGCTGGTGCATAGACCCGACAAGGCCCACGTGGCGGGATCCAAGTGGGTCCTCCGAGTGAAGAAGAAGCAAGACGGCAGCATCGACAAGGTGAAGGCAAGGGTAGTGGCTAAGGGTTTCACTCAACGCCCGGGCTCTGAGTACGATGAGACGTTCACGCCCGTCATGACCTTTGCCTCTATCTGCTCTCTCCTTGGCATTGCAGCCGCAAAGAACCTGGAGATACACCAGATGGACGTCCAGACAGCTTTCCTTTATGGGAACCTTGACAAGGAAGTGCGGATGGAGGTGCCCGAAGGGGTCGAAGCTCCCAAGGGCAAGGTCTGCAAGTTGGTGAAAGCGCTCTACGGGCTGAAACAGACCCCAAGGATATGGTACAAAGAGATGGACGGTTTCATGACCGGCCTCTCCTTCGCGCATTACCAGAATGACCCGAGCATGTACGTGTGCGATGATGGGAGAGGACTCATGCTAGTTGCGCTGTACGTGGATGATCTGATCATCTGCTCGTCTTCGGTCGAGCTGCTGGATGAGCTAAAGTCTGACCTCAGCAAAAGATTCAAGAAGAAGGACATGGGTCCTCTTGAGTACTACCTTGGGATTTCCATCCACCACAACCGAGTAGCAGGCACCATCGAACTCAACCAAACCAAATACATCGGTGAGGTACTGAAGCGCTACCACATGGAAGACTGCAAACCTGTCAGCACCCCAATGACGACCGACACAAAGCTGAAGGCATCCATGTCACCAAGCAACGAAGCAGAGAAAAGGGAGATGCAAGACATCCCCTACCAGTCCACCGTGGGTAGCATCATGTACGCCATGGTAGGGACTCGTCCGGACATTTGCTATGCTGTGGGACAAGTGAGCAGATTCATGGCCAACCCTGGACCACAACATTGGCAGGCAGTCAAGCGCATCTTGCGCTACCTGCAGAAGACACATCACATGGGCCTTGTCCTTGTAGGCCAAGAAGGAACGGACCCCCTTCGCCTGAAGTGCTACACCGACACTGACTGGGGAGGAAATCTCGTCGACGGGAAATCCACCTCTGGATACGTGTGCATCTTGAATGGCACTGCCATCTCATGGGCCAGCAGGAAGCAGGATTGTGTTTCCATGTCCACGGCTAAGGCAGAGTACATTGCTCTGTTTGAGGTGTGCAAGGAAACCCAATGGCTACGCAGCCTGCTTGGCAAAATGACAGTGCCACAGAAGGACGCCACGGTCGTACACATGGACAACATGAGTGCCATCTCAATGGCTGAAGACGAGATCATCTCCCGGCGAACGAAGCACATCAACATACGTTACCACTACTCACGTGACCTGGTCATGAAGAACGTGGTGGACTTGCAGCACTGCAGAACAAAGAGCATGCTTGCTGAATGCATGAACAAGCCGCTGGAGACTGACTTGCACTATGCAGGCATTCGTGGATTCGGTATGAGGAGTGCGGTAGAGGAAGGGTGAGCCCCAAGGCATTGATGGAGCCCAGTAAGCGCCAGATGGACAGAGGTGCAAGGGAGAGATTTGTTGAAATAGTATGCACCTTTTCCACTGCCTAGCTGGCTAGCTACACATACAGACAAGGCATGCACTGCTCTGTGGAGTACGTCCCCTTGGTCTGTTCTGAGATGGGCCAGGAATGTACTGCCCATAATGGGTATGTCCCTTTTGGCTCATCATAGGAACCATACCTTTTTGGCATGGTTGAATAGGCACCAGAGTCTCAAACGAGAGATCATGGGTTCTAACCCCGCAACGGCCACAATTTTCTTTGTGGCCAAAACTGGGACAGGAAGCTTCTAGGAAGCTTACTAGAGCCTGGCTTGAGGATGACACTTGGCGGTCTAAGGATGTGCCAAGTAGAACTATAGGTTGAGGTTGGCTCCAGTGGAGCCACTACAAGTAAAAGCTTTAGCAAAGCTCTGCAAGTATAAAAGCATGTACCTTGCATGCATCCATTCACAGTTCTTGCCTTTGAGACTCCTCACAGAGTGTCCAACCAAAGGTAGACACTAAAGACCAACATGCGGACTTCGTGAGGTTGCAAACCAAATGAACCTAAAGTGTGGCTCCCTCGTTCGAGGGTGATATGTTATCTTGGTTGCAATACCAAGAGCGGTTGGCGGCCTCCCATGTCGGGACCCGTTTTCTAGACCGTTGCTATCCGGCGCATTGACACGTGTCCGTATGTTCTTGTGTCCATGTGTCCCTGTGTCCCTGTGTCCTTCTGTCCCTTTGTCCCTGTATCCCTGTGTCCCTGTGTCCCCGTGTTCTTGTGTCCCAGTGTCCCTGTGTCCCTTTGTCCCTGGGTCGCTATGTCCCTGTCTCCCTGTGTCCCTATCTCCCTGTCTCCATGTCTCCATGTCTCCCTGTCTCTCTATGTCCCTGTATCCTTGTATCCCTGTGTCCTTATGTCCCTGTGTCCCTATGTCCCTGTGTCCATGTGTCCCTGTGTCCCTATGTCCCTGGGTCCATGTCTCTCTGTCCGTGTATCCACATGTCCACGAGTCCGTGTGTCCACGTGTCCATGTGTCCGTGTGTCCATGCGTTTGTGTGTCCGTGTGTCCATGTCTCCGCGTGTACGTGTGTCTGTGTGTCTGTGTGTCTGTGTGTTCGTGTGTTCGTGTGTACGTGTGTCCGTGTTTCTATGTGTCCATTTGTCCTTGTGTCCTTGTGTCCCTGTGTCCCTGTGTTCCTGTCTCCTTGTGTCCCTGTCTCCCTATCTCCCTGTCTCCAAGTCTCCCTGTGTCCCTGTGTCACTGTGTCCCTATGTCCCTGTATCCCTGTTTCCCTGTGTCCCTCTGTCCCTCTGTCCCTGTCTCCCTGTCTCTATGTCTCCTTGTCTCCCTATGTCCCTGTCCCCGTGTATCCCTGTATCCGTGTGTCCATGTGTCCACGTGTCCGTGTGTCCGTGTGTTCGTGTGTTCATTTTTCTGTATGTCCGTGTGCTTGTGTGTCCGTGTATTTGTGTGTCCGTGTGTCCGTGTGTCCGTGTGTCCGTGTGTCCGTGTGACCCTGACTTCCTGTGTCCCCGTGTCCCTGTGTCCCTGTGTCCTTGTGTCCCTGTGTCCCTGTGTCCGTGTGTCCCTGTGTCCCTGTGTCCCTGTGTCCCTGTGGTCCTGTATCCCTGTGGCCCTGTGTCCCTCTGGCCCTTTGTCCTTGTGGCCTTGTGTCCATCCGTCCCTTTATCCCTGTGGCCCTGTGTCCATGTGTCCCTATTTCCCTGTATCCCTTTGTCCCTGTGTCCCTGTCCATGTGTCCCTGTGTCCCTGTGTCCATGTGTCCGTGTGTCCGTGTGTCCCTGTGTCCGTGTGTCCCTGTGTCCTTGTGTCCCTATGTCCATGTGTCCCTGTGTCCCTGTGTCCCTTTGTCCCTATCTCCGTGTGTCCCTGTGTCTCTTTGTCCCTCTGTCCTTGTGTCCTTGCGTCCCTATGTCCGTGTGGTCCTGCATCCCTCTGGCCCTGTGCCCTTGTGGCCCTGTGTCTCTCTGGCCCTGTGTCGTTGTGGTCCTACGTCCCTGTGTCCTTGTGTCCCAGAGTCCCTGTGTCCCTATGTCCCTGTGTCCCTGTGTCCTTGTGTCCCTGTGTCCCTGACCATGTGTCCCTGTTTCCTTGTGTCCCTGTGTCCCTGTGACTATGTGTCCCTGTATCCTTGTGTTTATGTGTCCCTATGTCCCGGTGTCCCTTTGTCATTGTGTCCCTGTCTCCATGTGTCCCTGTCTCCCTGTCTCCCTATCTCCCCGTCTCCTTGTCTCCCTGTCTCCCTTTCTCTTTGTGTCCGTGTCCCAATGTGTCCCTTTGTCCATGTGTCTGTTTGTCCGTGTGTCCGTGTGTCTCTGTGTTTGTGCGTCCGTGTGTCCGTGTATCCGTGTTTTTGTTGGTCTGTGCGTCTCTGTGTGAGTGTGTTCGTGTGTCTGTGTGTCTGTGTGTCCGTGTGTCCCTGTGTCCCTGCGTTCCTGTGTCCCTGTGTCCTTGTGTCCCTGTGTCCTTATGTCCCTTTTTCCTTGTGTCCCTGTGTCCCTGTGTCCCTGTGGCCCAATGTCCCTGTGGCCCTTTGTCCCTGTGTCCCTGTGCCCATGTGTCCCTGTGTCCCTGTTTCCCTGTGTCCATGTGTCCCTGTGTCCCTGCATCCCTGTCCTTGTGTCCTTATGTCCCTGTGTCCCTGTGTCCCTGTGTCCCTATTCTTTGTTTCCCTTGTCCATGTTTCCCTGTGTCCATGTGTTCCTGTGTCCTATGTCCCTGTATCCTTCTTTCCCTGTGTCCCTGTGGCCCTGTGTCCCTCTGGCCCTGTGTCCCTGTGGCGATGTGTCACTCTGGCCCTGTGTCCCTCTGTCCCAGTGTCCCTGTGTCCCCAAGTCCCTGAGTCCTTGTGTCCATGTCCCCGTGTGTCCCTGTGTCCGTGTGTCCGTGTGTCAATGTGTCTGTGTGTCCGTGTGTTCATGTGTGTGCCTGTCCATGTGTTCGTGTGTCCATGTGTCTGTGTGTCCATGGACCTGTGTGTTCTCGTGTCTGTGTCTCCATGGGTTCGTGTGTTCGTGTGTCCGTGTGTTTGTGTGTCCCTATGGTCCTTTCTCCCAATCTCCCTGTCTCCCTGTCTCCATGTCTCCTTGTCTCCCTGTGTCCCTGTCCCCGTGTGTCCATGTGTCTGTGTGTCGGTGTGTTCGTGTGTCCGTTTTTTTGTGTGTTCGTGTGTCTGTGTGTTTGTGTATCCATGTGTTCGTGTGTCCGTGTGTACGTGCTTCCGTGTGTCTGTGTGTCCGTGTGTCCCACTGTCCCTGTGTCCCCGCGTCCATATGTCCTTGTGTCCCTATGTCCCTGTGTCCTTGTGTCCATGTGTCCTTGTATCCCTGTGTCCCTATGTCCCTGTATTCCTGTGTCCCTCTGTCCTTGTGTCCCTGTGTCCCTGTGTCCCTGTGGCCCTCTATCCTTGTGGCCTTGCGTCCCTCAGGCCCTTTGTTCCTGTGGCCCTGTGTCCCTGCGGCCATGTGTCCCTATGGCCCTATGTCCCTGTGTCCATATGTCATTGTGTCACTGTGATCCTATGTCCCTGTGTCCCTATGTACCTGTGCATGTGTCCGTATGTCCCTGTGTTCCTGTATCCCTGTGTCCCTGTTTCCGTGTGTCCCTGTGTCCCTGTGTCCCTGTGTCCATGTGTCCTTGTGTCCCTATGTTCCTGTATCCCTGTGTCCCTGTGTCCTTGTCTCCTTGTCTCCCTGTCTCCTTGTCTCCCTGTCTCCATGTCTCCTTGTCTCCCTCTCTCCATGTCTCTTTGTCTCCCTATGTGCCTGTCCCCGTGTGTCCCTGTGTCCGTGGGTCCGTGTGACCATGTGTCTGTGTGTCCGTGTGTCCGTGTGTCCGTGTGTCCGTGTGTCTGTGTATTCGTATGTATGTGTTTCCGTGTGACCGTGTGCCCGTGTGTCCGTATGTCCGTGTGTCCCTGTGTCCCTGTGTCCGTGTGTCCTTGTGTCCCTATGTCCATGTGTCCCTATGTCCCATTGTCCCTATGTCCCTCTGTCCCTGTGTCCTTGTGTCCCTGTATCCTTGTGGCCCTGAATCCATATGGCCCTGTGTCCCTGTGGCCCTTTGTCCCTGTGGCCCTATGTCCATGCGGCCTAGTGTCCTTGTTGCCCTATGTCCACGTGTCCCTGTGTCCTTGTCCATGGGTCCTGGTGTTCCTGTGTCCCCGTGTCCCTGTGTCCCTGTGTCCCCGTGTCCGTGTGTCCCTTTGTCCCTGTGTCCATGTGCCCCTGTGTCCCTGTGTCCCTGAGTCGTTGTGTCCCTATTTCCATATGTCGATGTGTCCCTGTGTCCATGTGTTCCTGTACCCCTATGTCCCTGTGTCCCTGTGTCCCTGTGTCCCTGTCTCCCTGTCTCCCTGTTTTCTTGTCTCCTTGTCTCCCTCTTTCCCTGTCTCCTTGTTTCAATATGTCCCTATCCCTGTGTGTCCCTGTGTCTGTGGGTCCGTGTGACCATGTGTCTGTGTGTCCGTGTGTCCGTGTGTCTGTGTATCCGTGTGTCCATGTGTCGGTGTGTCCGAGTGTCCGTGTGTCCCTGTGTCCGTGTGTCCCTGTATCCTTGTGTCCCTATGTCCCAGTGTCCTTGTGTCCCTGTGTCCCTGTGTCCCTGTGTCCCTGTGTCCCTGTGTCCTTGTGTCCTTGTGTCCCTGTGTGCATGTGTCCCTGTGGTCATGTATCCCTCTGGCTCTGTGTCCATGTGGCCCTGTGTCCTTGTGGCCCTGTGTCCCTGTGGCCCTGCGTCCCTGTGTCCCTGTGTCCCTGTGTCCCTGTGGTCCTGTGTCCCTGTGTCCCTGTGTCCCTGTGTCCCTATGTCCCTGTGTCCTTGTGTCCTTGTGTCCCTGTGTGCATGTGTCCCTGTGGTCATGTATCCCTCTGGCTCTGTGTCCATGTGGCCCTGTGTCCTTGTGGCCCTGTGTCCCTGTGGCCCTGCGTCCCTGTGTCCCTGTGTCCCTGTGTCCCTGTGGTCCTGTGTCCCTGTGTCCCTGTGTCCCTGTGTCCCTATGTCCCTGTGTCCTTGTGTCCTTGTGTCCCTGTGTGCATGTGTCCCTGTGGTCATGTATCCCTCTGGCTCTGTGTCCATGTGGCCCTGTGTCCTTGTGGCCCTGTGTCCCTGTGGCCCTGCGTCCCTGTGTCCCTGTGTCCCTGTGTCCCTGTGGTCCTGTGTCCCTGTGTCCCTGTGTCCCTGTGTCCCTATGTCCCTGTGTCCTTGTGTCCTTGTGTCCCTCTGTCCCTGTCCATGTGTCCCTGTGTCCCTGTATCCTTGTGTCCCTGTATCCTTGTGTCTCTGTGTCCTTGTGTCCCGGTGTCCCTGTGTCCCTGTGTCTATGTCTCCCTGTTTCCCTGTGTCCCTGTTTCCCTGTGTCCCTGTGTCCCTGTCTCCCTGTCTCTGTGTCTCCTTGTTTCACTTTCTCCCTGTGTCCTTGTCCCTGTGTGTCCATATGTTTGTGTGTCCGTGTGTTCGTGTGTCTGTGTTTCCAGTTTTTCATGTGTTCGTGTGTTTGTGTGTCTGTGTGTCCTTGTGTCCGTGTGTCTGTGTGTCCTTGTGTCCCTGTGTCCCCATGTCCCTGTGTCCCTGTGTCCCTTTTTCCCTATAACCCTTTGTCCTTGTGTCCCTCTGTCCGTGTGTCCCTGTGTCCCTATGTCCTTGTTTCCGTGTGTCCCTTTGTCCCTGTGGCACTGTAATCCTGTGTCCCTTTGTCCATGTCGTCCGGTGTCCCTGTGGCCCTGTGTCCCTGAGTCCGTGTGTCCTTGTGTGCGTGTGTCCATGTATCCCTATGTCCCTCTGTCCCTCTGTCCCTTTCCTGTGTCACTGTGTCCCTGTTTCCTTATGTCCCTATTCTATGTGTCCCTCTGTCCATGTGTCCCTGTGTCCATGTGTCCCTATGTCCGTCTGTCCCTGTCTCCCTGTGTCCATGTATCCTTGTGTCATTGTGTCCTTGTGTCCCTGTGTCCCTGTGGCCCTGTGTCCCTCTAGCCATGTGTCCCTATGGCGCTGTGTCCCTGTGGCCCTGTGTCCTTGTGTCCCTATGTCCCTGTGTCCCTAAGTTCCTGACTCCTTGTGTCCCTGTCCCCGTGTGTCCCTGTCTCTATGTGTCCGTGTGTCCGTGTGTCCGTGTGTTGGTCTGTTTGTGTGTCTGTGTCTCCGTGTGTCCGTGTGTCCGTGTGTGTACCTGTCCATGTGTTCGTGTGTCTGTGTGTCCGTGTGTCCGCGTGTCCGTCGGTCCATGTGTTCGTGTGGCCCTGTGTCCCTGTGTCCCTGTGTCCCTGTGTCCCTGTGCCCCTGGGTCGCTATGTCCCTGTTTCCCTGGGTCCGTGTCTCCCTGTCTCCATGTCTGCCTGTGTCCCTGTCTCTCTATGTCCCTTTGTCCCTCTGTCCCTGTCTCCCTGTCTCCCTATCTTCCTATGTTCAGTGTCCCTGTGTTCCTGTGTCCCTATGTCCCTGTGTCCCTGTGTCCCTGTGTTCTTGTCTCACTGTCTCTCTGTCACCCTATGTCCCTGTGTCCCTGTCTCCCTGTCCGTGTGTCCACGTGTCCACGTGTCCGTGTGTCCACATGTCCATTTGTCCGTGTGTCTATGTGTCATGTGTCTGTGTGTCCATGTGTCCTTGTGTATGTGTGTACATGTGTCTCTGTGTCTCTGTGTCTGTGTGTCTGTGTATTTGTGTGTACATGTGTCCGTTTGTCTGTGTGTCCGTGTGTCCCTGTGTCCCTGTGTCCTTGTGTCCCTGTGTCCCTGTGTCCCTGTCTCCCTGTGTCCATGTGTCCATGTGTCCATGTGTCCCTTTGCCCTCTCTCCTTGTCTCCCTGTCTCCCTGTGACCTTGTGTCCCGTCCTTATGTCCACGTGTCCACATCTTTGTGTGTCCACGTGACCGTGTATCCATGTCTCCATGTGTCTGTGTGTCCATGTGTCCGTGTGTCCTTGTGTCCATGTGTCCGTGTGTCCGTGTGCCTATGTGTCTGTGTGTCCATGTGTCTGTGTGTCCATGTGTCCGGGTGTCTGTGTGTACGTGTGTCCTTGTGTCCGTGTGTCCGTGTGTCCCTATGTCCATGTCTCCGTGTCTCCCTGTGTCCGTGTGTCTGTGTTTCCTTTTGTTCGTGTGTCCGTGTGTTTGTATGTCCCTGTGTCCCCGTGTCCATGTGTCCCTGTTTCCTTGTGTCCTTGTGTCCCTGTATCCCTGCGTCCCTGTGTCCCTGTGTCCCTGTGTCCATGTGTCCCTGTGTCCCTGTGTCCATGTGTCCCTGTCTCCCTGTCTCCGTGTCTCCATGTCTCCTTGTCTCCTTGTGTCCCTGTCTCTGTGTGTCCCTGTGTCCGTGTGTCCGTGTGTCCATGATTTCGTGTGTCCGTGTGTCTCTATTTCCGTGTGTTCGTGTATCCGGATGTCCGTGTGTTCGTGTGTCCGTGTGTCTATGTGTCCGTGTCCCTGTGTCCCTATGTCCCTTTCTCCCTGTGTCTCTGTGTCCATGTGTCCTTGTGTCCATGTGTCCCTGTGTCCCTGTGTCCATGTGTCCCTGTGTCCATGTGTCCCTGTGTCCATGTGTCCATGTGTCCTTGTGTTCTTGTGTCCCAGTGTCCTTGTGGCCCAGTATCCTTGTGGCCCTGTGTCCCTCTAGCCCTTTGTCCCAGTGGCCCTGTGTCCCTGTGGCCCTGTGTCCCTGTGTCCCTATGTCCCTGTATCCTTGTGTCCCTGTGTCCCTGTGTCCTTGTCCATGTGTCCATTTGTCCCTGTGTCTGTGTTTTCCTGTGTCCCTGTGTCCTTGTGTCGCTGTGTCCCTGTGTCCATGTGTCCCTGTGTCCCTGTGTCCCTGTATCCCTGTATCCCTCTGTTCCTGTCTCCTTGTCTCCCTGTCTCCCTGTCTCCATGTCTCCTTGTCTCCCTGTCTCCCTATCTCCTTGTCTCCCTATGTCCCTGTCCCCATGTCTTCCCGTGTCCGTGGGTTCATGTGACCATGTGTTTGTGTGTCCGTGTTTTTGTGTTTATGTGTGTCTGTGCATTCGTGTGTCCGTGTGTCCGTGTGTCCGTGTGTCCGTGTGTCCCTGTGTCCCAATGTCACTGTGTCCCTATGTCCCATTGTCCCTGTGTCCCTTTGTCCTTGTGTCCTTGTGTCCCCGTGTCATTGTGTCCCTGTGGCCCTGAATACCTGTGGCCCACTGTCCCTCTGGCCCTTTGTCCCAGTGGCCCTGTGTCCCTGCGGCCCTGTGTCCCTGTAGCCCTGTGGCCTTGTGTCCCTGTGTCCCTGTCCATGTGTCCCTATGTCCTTGTGTCCATGTGTCCTTGTGTCCCTGTATCCCTGTGTCCCTGTGTCCCAGAGTTCATGTGTTCGTGTGTTCGTGTGTCCCTGTGTCCTTGTGTCCCTGTGTCCCTGTGTCCCTGTGTCCATGTGTCCCTGTGTCCATGTGTCCCTGTGTCCCTGTGTCCCTGTATCCCTGTGTCCTTGTGTCCCCGTGTCCCCGTCTCCCTGTCTCCATGTCTCCCTGCTTCCTTGTCTCCCTGTTTCCCTGTCTTCTGGTTTCCCTATGTCCCTGTCCCCATGTGTTCCTGTGTCCGTGGGTCCGAATGACCATGTTTTGTGTGTCCATGCGTCCGTGTATCCGTGTGTCTGTGTGTCCATGTGTCCGTGTGTCCCTATTTCCCTGTGTCCCTGTGTCCCTGTGTCCCTGTGTCCAGATGTCCCAGTGTCTCTGTGTCCCTGTGTCCTTGTGTCCTTGTGTCCTTGTGTCCCTGTCGCCCTGTATCCCTCAGGCCCTATGTCCATGTGGCCCTGTGTCCCTGTGACCCTGTGTCCCTGTGGTCCTGCGTCCCTGTGTCCCTGTGTCCTTGTGTCCCTCTGTCCCTGTGTCCCTGTGTCCCTGTCTCCCTGTGTCCCTGCCCATGTGTCCCTGTGTCCATGTGTCCTTGTTACTCTGTGTCCCTGTATCCCTGTCTCTCTGTGTCTCTGTGTCGTGGTGTCCCTGTGTCCCTGTGTCCCGATATCCTTATGTCCCTGTGTCCCTGTGTCCCTTTCTCCTCGTCTCCCTGTCTATCTTTCTCCCTGTGTCGGTGTCCTTGTGTTTCCCTGTGTCCGTGTGTCTGTGTGTCCATGTGTCTATGTGTCCATGTGTCCGTGTATCCGTGTGTCTGTGTGTCTGTGTGTGCGTGTGTACCTGTGTCCCTGTGTCTCTTTGTCCCTATTTTCTTGTGTCCCTGTGTCCCTGTGTCCCTGTATCCCTATGGCCCTTTGTCCTTGTGTCCCTGTGTCCCTGTGTCCTTGTGTCCCTGTATCCCTGTGTCCTTGTGTCCCTTTGTCCCTTTGTCCCTGTGGCACTGTGTCCCTGTGGCCCTATGTCCGTGTGGCCATGTGTCCCTGTGGCCCTGTGTCCCTGTGTCCTTGTGTCCTTGTGTCCCTCTGTCCCTGTATACCTGTGTCCCTATGTCCCTGTGTCCCTGTGTCCTTGTGTCCCTATGTCCATGTCCCTGTGTCCTCGTGTCCCTATACTCTGTGTCCCTCTGTCCCTGTGCCCCTGTGTTGATGTGTCCCTGTGTCCCTGTG
>SZWC01013278.1:39073-50713 GCA_023375785.1 Penium margaritaceum | reverse complement strand
GCTGTGAGGGTTGTAAGGGCTGTGAGGGTTGTAAGGGCTGTGAGGGTTGTAAGGGCTGTGAGGGTTGTAAGGGCTGTGAGGGTTGTAAGGGCTGTGAGGGTTGTAAGGGCTGTGAGGGTTGTAAGGGCTGTGAGGGTTGTAAGGGCTGTGAGGGTTGTAAGGACTGTGAGTGCTGCGGCATCTCTGTATCAGCCTGACACCTCTGTGCTGCTTTCATTGGGGTCTCTACTGCACTGGTTGCTGGTGCTTAACTGCAGCAGCAGCATCTGCAGCGTCCTCTGCACAAGTTTGGTTGCAGTGCTGCTGGTGTCAGTGCCACATGCTCCGTTGTGTTCAAAATGGTCGTTGGCAGTTGGAGGGCACGTCCTCCCTACTGCTCTGCAGCCATTGCTTGCTTGAGCCACTCTCAAAGCCGAGTGGTTTCCAGCTGCGGCTTTAGTGTCAAAAGGTAGTAATGACATGCGCCACCAGGAGGGTATGGAGGGGGAAGCCCCCTCCCCCTCCATACCCTCCTTGCTCTGTGTTTCAAAAACTTGAGGTTGGTGGCGTCTCTCTGCTTCCTCTTGCGCTTTTTAGTTTCTGACTTAAAAAACCTGGACACAGATTTTTTTTTGGTTATTTAAACTGAGAATTGTGATAGCTTTTGTTTTTGGCACTGACATGTTTGCCTCGGCTCTGCAGGCCTCAACTTTCTCACCGACGCTCCAGGGACGGTCCAAGTAGGACAGCGCATTGCAGTAGCTGAGCTGGCAGGAGGTAGTGCACACCGATGTGTGTGGACCGTTCGAGCCCTCCATTGGTAGGGCGCGCTACTTCGTCACCTTCATCGATGACCACAGCCGCAAGCTCTACCTCTACATCATCAAGAGGAAGAGCGATGTCTTGTCGTGTATGCAGGAGTTCGTGGCGGCTGTGGAGCGCCAAACGGAGTTGAAGGTGAAGGCGTTCCGGAGTGACAATGGTGGCGAGTACGAGGGCTGCTCTGCATGGATGAAGAGCAAGGGGATCGCGTGGCAGAAAACTACGCCACATTCTCCGCAGCAGAACGGCGTCGTCGAGAGGGCGAACTGTACCATCCTCAACATGGTCCGGTCCATGTTGAGTGATGCCGGCCTCGCACAGCGGTACTTGGGCGAGGCGGCACGGACAGCGGCGTACATCATGAACCTGACTCTGACAAAGCCACTAAAAGACGCAGAGTCCAAGATGTGGAAAACGCCACAAAAAGTGTGGAGCGGGAGGAAGCCAACGGTGGCACACCTCTGTATGTTTGGTTGTGTTGCACATGCTGTTGTGCAGGCACGGGAGGGGCGGGGCAAGCTGGACCCGCGGACTTGCCGGTGCATCTTCGTCGGGTACGAGAGCGGGAGCAAGGCGTACCGGCTCTTCGACCCGCGGAGGTAGCACATCGTGAAGAGTCACGACGTCACGTTCGACGAGGCCAGCCGTTGGACGGACAAGGACGCAGGTCTCTTCAAGCGTGGGGAGTGGCTATCACTCCTTGAAGGGGAGACACCGAAGGACACAAAAGAGGGTGACATCCCATCGGCTCCAGCCGGCGAGAACCATCCGGGCGATGTGGGAGCGGCTGATTTGCATTCAGCCAAGTCGGACAATGAGTCCAAAGCGCCGACAGTAGTGGAGCTGAACAAAGAGGTGGGGAGTGAGCCCGTATCTCCACGGTCCCTGAGAGAGGGGGAGCAGGCCAGCGGTGCGAGTGGCATCGCGAGGGGGCAGTAGCAGCACCAGCAACGGCAGCAGCAGCAGCAGCCTCAACAGCATCAGCCCCGGAGAAGCGGACGCGTAAGGAAGACGACAAAGAGGTACGATGCCGTAGAGGGCATCTGGACTGGGCTCGCTCTAGCATTCTTTGCGCAAGAGGATCCTGAGACCGTCAAGGAGGCGTTGCAGCGGAAGGATGGGGCTGAGTGGGAGGGAGCTATAAAAACTGACCTCGCCTCCCATGAAGAGAATGGCACTTGGCAGCTGATTGACAGGCTGGAGGGCGCGAAAATCATCGGCTCCAAGTGGATCTTCAAGAAGAAGCTCACCAAGGAGGGGAAGATGGAGCGGTACAAGGCGCGGCTGGTCGCAAAGGGGTACGCCCAGCGAAAGGGTGACCACTACGATGAAATCTTCGCGTCGGTGGCAAAGTTCGCCTCCATTCGCTCCATCCTCTCAGTGGCAGCGGTGCGCGACTACGAAGTCCACCAAATGGACGTGAAAACTGCGTTCCTCAATGGCGACCTGGACAAGGAGGTCTACATGGAGGTGCCGGAGGGGGTGGACGTACCGTCTGGGAAGGTGTGCCGGCTTTGCAAGGCGCTCTACGGGCTGAAGCAAGCGCCACTCATGTGGTACCTGAAAATGGACGGCTTCATGGCCGAGCTTGGCTTCAAGCGCTGCGAGGCGGATCACAGCTTGTACGTGCAGAAGCAGCCGGGGTTGTACCAGATTGTGGCACTCTACATGGATGATCTCATCCTTGTGTCGTCGGACATGGAGGAGTTGGTGAACCTGAAGCGGCAGCTGGGCGGTCGGTTCAAAATGACCGACATGGGCGAGCTCGAGTACTACCTCGGCGTTGCCATCAAGAGGGACCGCAAGGCACGCACGCTCGAGATGGGACAGGCAAAGTACGTGCAAGAGGTGCTCCGCCGCTACAACATGGAGGAGTGCAACCCCATCGGCACACCCATGACCACCACGTGTGAGCTGAGCTCGAGCATGGGCCCGAGCACGGACGAGGAGAAGGAGGAGATGGCAGGTGTGCCATACCAGTCAGCAGTGGGGAGCATCATGTACGCCATGGTGGCGACGCGGCCCGACCTGGCCTTCGCGGAGGGCCAAGTGAGCTGCTACGTTGCTGACCCCGGGCCGTTGCATTGGCAAGCGGTGAAGTGGATCCTCCGCTATCTCAAGGCGACTCGTGTCGCGGCTCTGTTTGGAGGGGGAGCACGTGATGACTCCCTCGAGTTGGTCGGCTACTCCGATGCCGACTGGGCTGGTGATGTAAATGACAGAGAATCAACATCAGGGTACGTGTTTGTACTTGGTGGTGCAGCACTTTCATGGGCAAGCAAGAAGCAGGACTGCGTGGCGCTGTCCAGCACCGAAGCGGAGTACATCGCACCCGCAGAAGCCGCAAGGGAGGCGGTGTAGCTGAGGCGGCTGCTAAAGAGATTGGCGTGCCGCAAAGGAAGCTGACAGTACTCAACGTTGACAACATGAGAGCCATCAGCCTCATCCAGAACCCAGTGTTGCACAGGAGGACCAAGCACATTGAGATCCGTCATCACTATGCGCGAGACTTGGTGGCAAAGGGAGATGCAGTTATCGTGCATTGTGGCACTAAGCGCATGCTCGCCGACGCCATGACCAAGGCACAGCCCAAGGACAGGCATGACACAAGCTGCATGGAGCTCGGTCTGCACTGTGAAGTTTAAATTGCTACAGGTTCCAAGGACAGGGCATCAAGGCTGCGGTGCAAGGGGGAGATTGTTGACATGGTGTGCCCCTTGCTATGAGTGCCGTTGAGTGTACTTCCTGGTTCGACCACTGAGTAGTGGTCGAACACCTGATCTGACTTTAGATTTGGATTCCTTGGAGTTTTCTATGCAGGATCGAGCTTTGAATCCCTCAATTTGAGTGAGTATTCAGAAAGTTAGCCTAGCCCGAAATTCGGGTGTTGGGGGGGTGGAATCTGGTACCCGCTACGGGTGGCGGGATAATCCACCACCAGTGATCCGAGTTCGTCTCCAACGACCCCCAAATACACCAGGGCCATAAAGGAAGCAACCAGAAGACTCTCCTTGACCAGGGTGAACTTCTCCTTGACTTCTGGGCAAGGAAAGGCGCTTCGACGGGTCATCGTCGAAGCGCCTCCCGTTGCCTAGCGTGCAAGGCAAGGTGGGCGGCTCCACCAAGGGTTACTTCGACGGCCGTAGCAGGGGCTCTACTGCTCNTAGCCTAGCCCGAAATTCGGGTGTTGGGGGGGTGGAATCTGGTACCCGCCATGGGTGGCGGGATAATCCACCACCAGTGATCCGAGTTCGTCTCCAACGACCCCCAAATACACCAGGGCCATAAAGGAAGCAACCAGAAGACTCTCCTTGACCAGGGTGAACTTCTCCTTGACTTCTGGGCAAGGAAAGGCGCTTCGACGGGTCATCGTCGAAGCGCCTCCCGTTGCCTAGTGTGCAAGGCAAGGTGGGTGGCTCCACCAAGGGTTACTTTGACGGCCGTAGCAGGGGCTCTACTGCTCTGTTTTGGGCGTGCTTGGATGCTTTGGAAAGCTTAGATCACAGGCTGTAAGGATCTGATGTAATCTCACTATGCTAAGTAAAACAAACGTGTTTCGATTCCGTTCTACTGAATGCGACGTGTTCTGCCCACTCACATCCGTGATCCTTGTGCTCCACACTCTTCACCAAAGGTGTCCATTGGCTGCCCCAAACCTTGGTAGCTTGAACCAGCAAGAGCTAGGCATCCTTGAGGGTGCCTCCACACCCACTAGAGCGAACACCGTGTGACCATGTGTCCATGTGTCCATGTGTCCGTGTGTCCATGTGTCTGTGTATCCGTGTATCCGTGTGTCCGTGTATCCGTGTGTCCGTGTGTCCATGTGTCCATGTGTCCCTGTGTCCCTTTATCCCTGTGTCCCTATGTCCCTGTGTCCCTGTGTCCCTGTGTCCCTGTGTCCCTGTGTCCCTGTGTCTCTGTGTCCCTATGTCCCTGTGGCCATGTATTGCTCAGGCCCTATGTCCCTGTGGCCCTGTGTCCCTGTGGCCCTGTGTCACTATGGTCCTGCGTCCCTGTGTCTTTGTGTCCCTGTTTCCCTGTGTCCCTATGTCCCTGTGTCCCTGTCCATGTGTCCCTATGTCCCTGTGACTATGTGCCCCTGTCTCCCTGTGTCTATGTGTCCCTTTCTCCTGATGTCCCGGTGTCCCTGTGTCCCTGTGTCCCTGTCTCCCTGTGTCCCTGTGTCCCTGTCTCTCTGTCTCCCTATCTCCCTGTCTCCCTGTCTCCCTTTCTCCCTGTGTCCGTGTCCCTCTGTGTTCCTCTGTCCGTGTGTCTGTGTGTCCACGTGTCCATGTGTTTGTGTGTTCGTGTGTCCGTGTGTCCGTGTTTCCGTTGTCCGTGTGTCCCTCTTTCCCTCTGTCCCTGTGTCCTTGTGTCCTTGTGTCCCTATGTCCCTATGTCCCTTTGTCCTTGTGTCCCTCTGTCCCTGTTGCCCTGTGTCCCTATGGCCCTGTGTCCCTATGTCCCTATTTCCTTGTGTCCCAGTGTCCCTGTATCCTTGTGTCCCTGTCTCCTTATGTCCTTGTGTTCGTGTCCCTATGTCCCTATGTCCCTATATCCTTGTGTCCCTCTGTCCCTGTATCCCTGTGTCCCTGTGTCCCTGTGTCCCTGTGTCCCTGTGTCCCTGTGTCAGTAAGTCCCTGAGTCCTTCTTTCCCTTTCCCCGTGTGTCCTTGTGTTCGTGTGTCTGTGTGTCGGTGTGTCGGTGTGTCCATGTGTTCGTGTGTCCGTGTGTGTGCCTATCCATGTGTTCGTGTGTCCGTGTGTCCATGTGTCTGTGGGTCCGTGTGTTCATGTGTCCATGTGTCCGTGTGTCCATGTGTCAATGTGTCTGTGTGTCTGTGTGTCCGTGTACTTGTGTGTCCGTGTGTCCGTGTGTCCCTGTGTCCATGTGTCCCTCTGTCCTTGTGGCCCTGTGTCCCTGTGTCCCTGTGTTCTTTTGTCCCTGTGTGTCCGTGTGTCCGTGTGTCCCTGTGTCCATGTGTCCCTCTGTCCTTGTGGCCCTGTGTCCCTGTGTCCCTGTGTTCTTTTGTCCCTGTGTGTCCGTGTGTCCGTGTTTCTGTGTGTTCGTGTGTCCGTGTGTCTATGTGTCCGTGTGTCAGTGTGTCCGTGTGTCCGTGTGTCCATGTCTCCGTGTCTCCGTGTGTCCGTGTGTCCGTGTGTCCTTGTGTCCGTGTTTCTATGTTTCGGTGAGTCCATGTGTCCCCGTGTCCCTATGTCCCTGTGTCCCTCTATCCCTGTGTCCCTGTGTCCCTGTGTCCCTGTGTCCTTGTGTCCCTGTGTCCCTGTGTCCCTCTCTCCCTGTGTCCTTGTGTCCCTGTGCACCTGTGGCCCTGTGTCCTTGTGGCCCTGTGTCCCTATTGCCCTATGTCCATGTGGCCCTGTGTCCATGTGGCCCTGTGTCCCTGTGTCCCTGTGTCCTTGTGTCCCTGTGTCCCTGTGTCCCAATGCCAATGTGTCCCTGTGTCCATGTGTCCCTGTGTCCCTGTGTCCCGTTGTCCCTATTTCCATGTGTCCCTTTGTCCCTATGTCCTCGTCCCTGTGCCCCTGTGTCCCTGTGTCTCTATGTCCCTGTGTCCCTGCGTCTCTGTGTCCTTGTGTCCTTGTGTCCCTGTGTCCTTGTGTCCTCGTGTCCCTATCTTCCTCTCTCCTCTTCTCCCTGTCTCCCTGTCTCCTTGTCTCCCTGTCTCTTTGTGTCCGTGTCCCCATGTGTCCCTATGTCACTGTGTCCCTGTCCCCGTGTATCCTTGTGTCCGTGTCTCCGTGTGTCCATGTCTTTGTGTGACTATTTTTCTGTGTATCCGTGTGTCCGTGTGTACGTGTGTCTGTGTGTCCCCGTGTCCTTGTGTCCGAGTGTCGGTGTGTCCGTGTGTCCTTGTGTTCGTGTGTGCGTGTGTCTGTGTGTCCGAGTGTATGTGTGTCCGAGCATCCGTGTGCTTGAGTATCCGTGTGTCCGTGTGTCCGTGTGTCCATGTGTCTGTGTGTCCATGTGTCCGTGTGTCCGTGTGTCCGTGTGTCCTTGTGTCCGTGTGTCCATGTGTCCATTTGTTCGTGTTTCCGTGTGTCCGTGTGTCCGTGTGTCCATGTGTCTGTGTGTCCATGTGTCCGTGTGTCCGTGTGTCCGTGTGTCCTTGTGTCCGTGTGTCCATGTGTCCATTTGTTTGTGTTTCCGTGTGTCCGTGTGTCCGTGTGTCCATGTGTTCGTGTGTCTGTGTTTCCTTGTGTCCGTCTGTTCGTGCATCCATGTGTCCCTGTGTCTCTATGTCCCTATGTCCCTGTGTCCATGTGTCCCTGTGTCCGTGGGTCCCTGATTCCCAGTGTCCTTCTGTCCCTGTGTCTCTGTGTCCCTGTGTTCCTATGTCACTGTGTCCCTGTGTCCCTGTCTCCCTATGTCCCTATCTCCCTGTCTCCCTGCTTCCTATCTATCTGTCTCCCTGTCTCCCTATCTCCTTGTCTCCCTGTCCCCCTGTCTACTTGTGTCCCTGTGTCCCTGTGTCCCTGTGTCCCTTTGTCCCTGTCTCCCTGTCTACCTATCTCCTAGTGTCCCTATCTCCCTGTCTCCCTGTTCGTGTTTCCACGTTTCCACGTGTCCTTGTGTCCACGTGTCCGTGTGTCTGTGTGTCCATGTGTTTGTGTGTGCGTGTGTCTTTGTGTCCTTGTGTCCGTGTGTCCGTGTGTCTGTGTGTCCGTGTGTGCTTGTGTGTCCATGTGTTTGTGTGTCCGTGTGTCCGTGTGCGCGTGTGTCCATGTGTCCGTGTGTCCGTGTGTCCATGTGTCTGTGTGTCCATGTGTTCGTGTGTCCATGTGTCCATGTGTCTGTGTGTCCGTGTATCCGTGTGTCCGTGTGTCCGTATGTCCATATGTTTGTGTCATTGTGTCTCCGTCTCTCCGTGTCTCCGTGTGTCCCTGTGTCCTCGTGTCCTTCTGTCCCTGTGTCCATGTATCGCGGTGTCCTTGTGTCCCTATGTCTCTGTGTCCTAATGTCCCTGTCTCCCTGTGTCCCTGCCTCCCTGTTTCCCTGTCTCCCTGTGTCCCTGTCTCCCTGTCTCCCTGTGTCCCAGTCTCCCTCTCTCCCTGTCTCCCTGTGTTCGTGTGTCCTTGTGTCCCTGTGTCCCTGTGTCCGTGTGTTCCTGTTTCCCTGTGACCGTTTCTCCCTGTCTCCCTGTGTCCCTACGTCCCTGTTGCCATGTCTGTGTGTCCACGTGTGTGTGAGTCCACGTGTGCGTGTGTCCACGTGTCTGTGCGTCCATGTATCCATTTGTTTGTGTTTCTGTGTGTCCGTGTGTCCGTGTGTCCGTGTGTTCGTGTGTCTGTGTGTCCTTGTGTCCATCTGTCCGTGTGTCCGTGTGTCCCTGTGTCCCTGTGTCCCTGTGTCCGTGTGTCCGTGTGTCCCAGATTCCTAGTGTCCTTCTGTCCCTGTGTCTCTGTGTCCCTGTGTCCCTATGTCTATGTGTCCCTGTGTCCCTGTCTCCCTATGTCCCTATCTCCCTGTCTCCTTGCTTACTATCTATCTGTCTCCCTGTCTCCCTATCTCCCTGTCTCCCTGTCCCCCTATCTCCTTGTGTCCCTGTGTCCCTATCTCCTTGTGTCCCTTTGTCCCTGTCTCCCTGTCTACCTTTCTCCCAGTGTCCCTGTGTCCCAGTATCCCTGTTTGTGTGTCCACGTGTCCACGTGTCCTTGTGTCCACATGTCCGTGTGTCCGTGTGTCCATGTGTTTGTGTGTGCGTGTGTCTGTGTGTCCGTGTGTCCGTGTGTCTGTGTGTCTGTGTGTCCGTGTGTGTTTTTGTGTCCATGTGTTTGTGTGTCCATGTGTCCGTGTGCACGTGTGTCCGTGTGTTCGTGTGTCCATGTGTCTGTGTGTCCATGTGTCCATGTGTCCGTGTGTCTGTGTGTCGTGTATCCGTGTGTCTGTGTGTCCGTATGTGCGTGTGTTTGTGTCATTGTGTCTCCGTCTCTCCGTGTCTCCGTGTGTCCCTGTGTCTTCGTGTCCTTCTGTCCCTATTTCCACGTGTCGCTGTGTCCTTGTGTCCCTATGTCTCTGTGTCCCTGTGTCCCTGCCTCCCTGTGTCCCTGTCTCCCTGTCTCCCTGTCTCCCTGTCTCCCTGTCTCCCTATGTCCCAGTCTCCCTCTCTCCCTGTCTCCCTGTGTCCTTGTGTCCTTGTGTCCCTGAGTCCTTGTGTCCCTGTGTCCCTGTATCCGTGTGTTCCTGTGTCCCTATGACTGTTTCTCCCTGTCTCCCTGTGTCCCTACGTCCCTGTCTCCATGTCTGTGTGTCCACGTGTGTGTGAGTCCACATATGCGTGTGTCCACGTGTCTGTGTGTCTGTGTGGTCGTGTGTCCATGTGTCCATGAGTCCATGTGTCCGTGTGTCCGTGAGTCCGTGTCTCTATGTCTCTGTGTCTCCGTGTCTCTGTGTCTCCGTGTCTCCGTGTGTCCCTGTGTCCATATGTCCCTGTATTCCAGTGTCCCTATGTCCATGTGTCCATGTTTCCTTGTCTCCCTGTGTCCCTGTCTCCCTGTCTGTGTGTCCATGTATCCATGAGTCCACGTGTGTGTGTGTCCACGTGTCTGTGTGTCCTTGTGTCCGTGTTTCCGTGTGTTGGTGTGTCCGTGTGTATGTGTGTCCATGTCTCTCTGTGTCCGTGTGTCCATGTCTCTGTGTGTCCGTGTGTCCGTGTGTTCGTGTGTCGTTGTGTCCGTATGTCCGTGTGTCTGTGTGTCCGACTGTTTGTGTGTCCGAGTGTCCGTGTGTCTGTGTGTCCATGTGTCCGTGTGTCCGTGTGTTCGTGTGTCCGTTTGTCTATGTGTCCGTGTGTCCGTGTGTTCGTGCGTCCGTGTATCCCTGTGTCCCTATGTCCCTATGTCCATGTGTCCATGTGTCCGTGTGTACCGGTGTCCCTGTGTCCTTGTGTCCCCGTGTCCATGTGTCCATGTGTCCCTGTGTCCCAGCATCCCCGTATCTTAGTGGACCAGGGTCCCAGTGTCCCTGTCTCCTTGTGTCCATGTGTCCCTGTGTCCTTGTGTCCCTGTGTCCCTTTGTCCCTGTGTCCCTACGTCCGTGTGTCCATGTGTCCTTGTGTCCCTATGTCCCTGTGTCCTTGTGTCCCTGTGTCCTTGTGTCCCTGTGTCCCTGTGTCCCTGTGTCCCTATCTCCTTGTCTTCCTGTCTTCCTGTCTCCCTGTTTCCCTGTATCCCTGTGTACTTGTGGGCCTGTGTCCCTGTGTCCTTGTGTCCCTGTGTCCTTATCTCCCTGTCTCCCTATCTCCCTATGTCCTTGTGTCCCTGTCTCCCTGTCTATTCCATGTGTCCACATGTCCGTGTGCCCACGTGTCCATGTGTCCTGTGTCCGTGTGTCTGTGTGTGTGTGTGTGTCAGTGTGTTGGTGTGTCCGTGTGTTCGTGTGTGCATGTGTCCGTGTGTCTGTATGTCCGTGTGTCTGTGTGTTCGTGTGTCCGTGTATCCATCTGTGTTCGTGTGTCCATGTGTCCGTGTGTTCGTGTGTCCGTGTGTACGAGAGTCAGTGTGTCTGTGTGTTCGTGTGTCCGTGTATCCATCTGTGTTCGTGTGTCCATGTGTCCGTGTGTTCGTGTGTCCGTGTGTACGAGAGTCAGTGTGTCTGTGTGTTCGTGTGTCCGTGTGTCCCTATGTCCGTGTGTCTATGTGTCTGTGTGTCCGTGTGTCCGTGTGTCCGTGTGTTCGTGTGTCTGTGTGTCCGTGTGTCCGTGTGTCCATGGGTTTGTGTGTCCGTGTGTCCGTGTGTCCGTGTCTCTGTGTCTCGGTGTCTCCGTGTGTCCGTGTGTCCGTGTTTCCCTGTGTCCTTGTGTCCCGATGTCCGTGTTTCCCTGTGCTGATGTGTCCGTGTGTCCCTGTGTCCATGTGTCCTTGTGTCCCTCTGTCCTTGTCTCCCTATATCCCTGACTCCCTGTCTCCCTGTCTCCCTGTGTCCGTGTCTCCTTGTCTCCCTGTCTCCCTGTGTCCCTGTGTCCCTGTGTCTCTATGTCCGTGTGTCCCTGTGTCTCTGTGTCCCTGTGTCCCTGTGTCCCTATGTCCCTGTGTCCCTGTGTCCCTGTGTCCCTGTGTCCTTGTGTTCTTGTGTCCCTGTGTCCGTGAGTCCCTGTCTTCCTGTCTCCCTGTGTTCCTATGTCCGTGTCTCCCTGTCTGTGTGTCCACGTGTCCATGTGTCCATGTGTCTGTGTGTCCACATGTCCGTGTGTCCACGTGTTCTTGTGTCCACGTGTCTGTGTATCTGTGTGTCCGTGTGTCCATGTGTCTGTGTGTCTGTTTGTCCATGTGTCCGTGTGTCCGTGTGTCTTTGTGTCTGTGTGTACGTGTGTCCGTGTGTCCGTGTGTTCATGTGTCCGTGTGTCTGTGTGTCCGTATGTCCGTGTGTCCTTGTGTCCATGTGTCCATGTGTCTGTGTGTCCGTGTGTCCGTGTGTCCATGTGTCCGTGTGTCCGTGTGTCCGTGTGTCCGTGTGTCCATGTGTCGATGTGTCCGTGTGTCCGTGTGTTCGTGTGTCCGTGTTTCAGTGTGTCTGTTTTTGTGTATGTATGTGTCTGTGTTAGTGTCTGTGTCTGTGTCTGTATCTGTGTCTCTCTCTCTTTCTCTGTCTCTGTCTCTGTCTTTGTCTCTGTCTCTATCTCTATCTCTGTCTCTGTCTCTGTCTCTATCTCTATCTCTGTCTCTGTCTTTTTCTCTGCCTTTTTCCTCTACCTCTATCTCTGTCTCTATCTATGTCTGTCTCTCTCCCTCTCTCTCTCTCTCTCTCTCTCTCTCTCTCTGTGTGTGTGTGTGTGTGTTTTGCTCCCTCCCTCCCTCCCTTCCTCCCTCCCTCCTTCCC